>PVKE010015318.1:0-33648 GCA_004027555.1 Craseonycteris thonglongyai
TTATAGAGAGAAATTATCTTTTTGTCTTCAGTGCATAGTTATTTCTATTTTACTTTTTGACAGATAGAGAGAGAGACAGAGACAGAGACAGTTAGAGAACCAAACTGTGGGAACTCCCCAGCTCAGCACGTGGGTCCTGCCTGGGCCGGAGCCGGGATTCGATCCTCGGTCCTCATGGCCTCAAAGCGAGCGCTCAACCTGCTGAGCCGTCCCGGCTTTCCCCGACTCCATCCTATTTCTGGAGTCACTTTTCAAAAACCTAAATGTAATCATTGCTTTCTTTATGTTAAACCCTAATGTGAGCCTTCCTGTTAGATTAGGACAGAGCTTCCCAATTAGTCTGGTCATCAGAGTAACTGGGGTAGTTGTTCACAACTCAGACTGCCAGGCTCCAAGGCCCTCCTGATTCATTGGTCTGGGCTAAGATCCCGGTTATTTTGGGGATCAGCAAGTCTGGGAATACCTCACAGATGGATTCTAGCCTGCAGAATAAAAAACAAACTTTTCAGCTTAGTTGCTTCCCCATATGACTTAACTTGCCTCTTCTGCCTTCCTATGCTTGCCCTTATGTCCACACATGAAAAAGGATTCACCAAGATCTTAAAAAATGACCCAGCTTTTCACTATCGTGTCACAGCATCTTTCTCCAAAATTCCTTCTTTACTAGCATCAATTTCCAGACTTTTATTCACCCTTGAGAATCCAATTTAAATATCCCCTCTTTGGGCAAATTTCCCTTAGCCCATGGTGCCCATTAGCTTGTAATTTATATTTCTGTAGCACAATCATTACATTGCAAAGCAATTTACCTGCATATGTCTTTTTTCCAAAGGACCAGAAACTCTTCAGGTATCTAGTTCTAGTGACACAGAGCAGAAGCCTAGTAAGCATTTATTGGATGAATGATCTGGGCCAGAAATTAACATCCTGGTGTTTGATCGTATGAATAAGGATAGAAGCCACAAGAGCTTCTTGCCATTATTGGAGCATCCTTATGTTTGGAAAAGATTCTAGCTGGGGTCTAGGTGTAGAGCTATTCTCTGAAGGACAGGGGACAGCCAGAACCCAACCAGCTGTGGCTCAGGATAGGACTGTAGACCCAAAAGAGTGACAAATGTCCATCAGAAAATGGATTTAGTATCTCTGTGAAAGGACGTGGAAGTAGAAAGCAGAGGGTATTACCTATTGTTGTTAAGCTTGTTGTGATGGATTAAAAATGTTCACAGACTTTGAGTCCATTTCCCTGCCATTTGAATCTGGACTGACCTGTGCCTTTCTTTGCCTAATAGAACACAGTAAATGTTGCATTGCATAGCTTCTGAGCAAGACCTCAAGAGCTTTTGTAGTTTCTCTTGTCCTCTAGGAACGCTTCTACCATCATGAAAGAGAACCCTGTCTAGCCCATTGGAGAATGAGAGGCCACATGGATGAGAACCAATGTCCCCTAGTTGATAGTCCCAGGCAGCTACCAAGATGTGCGTGAGGCCACCTGAGATAAGCCCGTCTCCAGCTGACGTGCCACCTGCCTGCAAGTGCACGAAGGAGCCCAGCCAACAGCACATGAGCAGAGACTGGCCATCCCCCTGCCCCCAACCCTTTCAACCCACCCTCACTGTGAACTCCCAGAAACGTGACCAGATAAATGACTGGTTATTTTGTACCACTAAGAGGTGGGGAGGTTTGTTATGCACGATAGATAACTGATACACAGCTTGACAGACACAGGAGAAGTGCTTTGGAACATCAATTACTGAACTAACAAGGTATCTTCCAAAACCTCCAGGAGGCTCTGATGTTTTATAAAGTTTGTGTAGGATTGGCTTGGGTGCTGGGTAGACTTGAACCTGAAGCTGACAACCATGCTTCACTCTTGGAAGCTGAGTGACACTGGGGAAAACAGAAACTGACAGAAAAGGGGAGTGAACACTAAGTACCACTAACTAGCATGACCATGTTTTCAGTGACTGTTACATATGTAAAAATGTTGATGGGGGATGCTAGATGGCTCAGAGGGTTGAGCGCTTGCTCTGAGGCCATGGAGTCCAGGGATTGAGTCCTGGTCGAGGTCCTGGCCCGGCCCCAGCCCCAGCCCCAACATGTGTGGACCCATATGCTGAATTTGGGCATGCTTCCCGAGTGGGAGGCCCCTCGCCTGGTTCCCTCCCTGCACGGCCCCACATCCACTAATGTGGAATGAAACTATGTCAAAACTGATGATGTACAACTGTCAAGACTGCTCTGGGCCCTCCCCCTTTTCTCTCTCTCTGTCTCTCTCTGTCAAACAATAAAAGTAAGTTGTTAAAAATATGTATATGGAACTATAATAGACTTAAAATATGATCTTCTCCTGAGCACTCTTTAAAAAATACATATTTTTAAGTTGTCATTTGTTCTTAGTTTCTCACATATTGTTTTAAACAGCTTCCTAATGCTATGCAAATGCTGACTTGCGTGTGGGAATAATTTGTAGTCCTAGCCTCATCTCCAGAACAGTGTTCTCAGAATCATCACTTCCATGGCTCCTGGTGACTGACAGACACATGGGCAGAATCCACAGGGTGTGGTGGCATTTGGCGTGAAGTGCTATGTGGTTTTCACAACCCTGTTCTTCAACAGATGCTGTATAATACCCGTTGTACTTAACCTCTGTGATGGCTTTTGTCTGTCATCGTATCTCAATGCATTTCAGATTTCAGCTTCTGTTGTAATTTTTTCAGTCCTCTCTTTATAAGATTTCATTACATTTTCCATGTTTTAATCCAAACAGCCAGTGCCAAAAAAAAAAAAAAAAGAAAATTACAGCTGTGGTGAGTCATTAAAGTGATTCTTCCAGCTGTTTAACTATTATGTCTGACTTCACAGTAGCCTCTAAGTGGCTAAGAAATTGTTCTGCTTAGATTTTCTCGGGCTGATTTATTTTACATTAATAAACCCTTATTACCACCTTTTAGAGCAATGAAATACAGGAATATAGGGAGGAAACACAGGATAAAAATGTTTTTCTATAGCAATAAAAATCTTGCGGACCAGAGTCAATAGTCTGAGGTTTAAATCAGCTGCTGAGCCAGTTGCTGATTAGCTCAGGGCACTGAGAAATCTAACCTGTCTGTGTCTTTGTCGGTAATATGAGGATATTATCTAAGTTATAGAGCCATTCTATATGTTGTATATGAGATTGTAAGTATTATATGTATAAGAATACACACACACACACACACACACACACGATGAAATGAGTGGATCTAAATTAGAAAATGCGCCTAGGCGGTAATTGGGGCAGTCACAGCCGGGCCGACTCTTTTGCTGGTCCGGAGGCCTTGCCTGTTCACCTGTTTTCCAGTTGAGGTCTGGGCTGTGCCCTGTGCTTGCCTAGCAGCTGGGGTGTCCAGGAGGAGTGCCGAGCAGGCTGGGTGTTGAGCCAGATGGTCCAGGTGCACTGCTTTCATGAAATTTACAACATGCTGCTGGGGAGGGGGGAGGAATTTACACCTGTCACAGCTGTCACTCATTACAGATGGATCAGACAGTGCTCCGGGAGAGGTGAGCACGGATCTGTCACAACGCAGCTCCACAGAAAAGCCTGGTTCTCCGTGTCACCTTGCCTTGCACATTGGGCAGACATCGTGCTGCCTTCCCCAGCCAGCGGCTGCATTAGCCAAGGAGGAGAGCCCCACTTTCCGTACCCACTCCCTAGTGCTCTGCCAGCCTTGGGTAGCTGGGATTTTTGGGGGGGGAGGGATCTTTCTTTAAGGGATTTCTGGGCCCGTAATGAAATAACCCAGGAGTTGGAAGGCAGGGCGCAGTGCTAGAACTGGTCCAGATCCGGGCACCAGAGTGGTGACGGTTAGCAATATCTGCTTCTGCAAGTCACTTCAGCTCTCCAGTGGTCGGCTCCGTTTTGTGATCAGAAAAAATACAATGTTTCAAATCAGAATATTCTCAGAGAAACTGTCCAGCTCCCTATACCTCTGACTTTTATATCAGGGAGAACTCACCCCAAGTTGTTAAATGAAAATACCATAAATAAGAACAACAAGCATAAGTTGGTACACACACACAACCGTGTTCACATTAGGCCTTACCTCAGATGTATGTCCAATGTTATCATCATGGCTGCAACTGAGCAAGAATTTTTGGTTTGAAATAACAGGGAATTGAGGGTAACCCAAATTCATCACAATTCTTAACAGGAACATGATCCTTTTGTGTGTAAGTGTGAGGCAAAATGTCCACAGGCAGACAAGAGATAAATATAATTGTTAGAATACATGTCCAGAAAAAATTATAAGATTGTTTGACGAGGAGTTAGTTGGATGTTAACAAAAAGGAGAAATATTTTTGATTATTTAAAGAAGAATAAACTTGTTTTAATTTCTAATCATTATTTTTAGTCATTGTCTTATCTCAGAAGAGGACACATGAGTATTATAGAAATATGTTATAAAAACCCAATGCTCCCAAGAATTCTTTTTTTTTTAATTGTTAAATTTATTAGGGTGACATTGGTTAGTGATAATTACATAGGTTCCAGGTATACAATTCTATAGTACTTTGTCTATGTGTTGCATTATGTATTTACCATCCAGAATCAGTTGCTTTATAGCCCAAGAATTCTTGGTCAATCATAAAGCTTTGGAAAAGTCCAAAAACATTATCACTGTAATATTTGCATGTTATTGGAAGAAAGGAAGAAAGGAAGGAAGGAAGGAAAGAAAGGAAGAAAGGAAGAAAGGATTTTGACAACAGGAGGGAAGCTAATTCTAGTGATCATTTGGGATGTTATTTAACATTGGATTTTATATCACTTTAGGAAAGAGTGTGAAGATACATCTCAATATTAATCAGCAGAGGGATATGGTTACAGCCTCTGCCTTTGATAGAAGTTGATGCTCTAGTGGTTTGTGGTTTAAAAGCTTTCTGACCTCATGAATAGTAGGGTGCTAGGTCCATAAAAATGGACGTAATCCTAAAACTCATGGTTATTGATAGATGGGTAAAAGTCATCCCAGCACTTTATCTTTCACGTCTTATCTTCCTCATGTCCTGTAATGCTGGAAACTGGAGACACCAGGCTGCCGTTCACCAAATGGGATGGCTGTGATATCATTTAGGAAACCATCTGAAGACTGGGTCATGAGAATGTCATAACTTTCCTTGTGCCCTGACAGCAGGCTGAAACATCACAGATTTCTTCTGCATCCTTAGCTCATGCCTTAGGGACACATTATGACTTAGAGGATCTCACAAAACACCCCTAATTTTATCCTGGAGTCTCTTTTCATCCAATGAATGCTAGACACATTCAGGAGCATCATCTAGCCTGTTCTCGTGCCTGCCTCCTCTTTCATTTTTCGGTCTACATAAATAAAGTGATTGACAACATAATACATTTCATTTGTTTGTGTTATTATATCCAGAGATTTCCTATAAAATAAGGTGTACACTGTTAGGATCAATAGAAAAATATAACAAATTCAATAGGACATTTGGTTGGTCATAATTGTTGTAGAGTCATGCATGATTCCCTGAATAAGTATATTAATGGCATGTTTCCATACATGGAAGTAATATTTTTTTATTTTATAAAAGAATCTTAAAGTCAATAAATCTTGAAATATTTTAACTGAGGTCGATCTCAGAATAGACCTCTTCTGTCTTGAGAATACTCTGAAATCTTCGGTTTTTTAAAAACTGATACTCAATGACTTTGGAGATGAGTTTAAATGAATCTAATATAAATTCATAGAAGCAAATAACCTCTGCTTTTTTACTAAGCACTAGACTAGCTTGAGATCTTCCTCCCTAAGGACAGTTTGCAATAGAGACATCTCTTATACTTTCTCAAAATTTCATATGCAAATGGAGTTAAATTAGTGACATGATTCTAAGTAACACTCTAGAGGGAACTTTTAAGTGTAGGGAGATTTTTATTGATGGAGGACCAGCCCTTTCATGTAGGTGAAGAAGCTGTTACACGTTGCAGCCAAGAACACATGGCTGCTTTCTCGGCTGGCACTGATTTTGTTTCTCATGGTGGTTGCGAATCATACTGCAGCCTATTTTGATGGGCTCATTGATTTCAGTTTGGTCTATGTGCTGCTGCACATGGCTGGTGTTTAGTGATGCTTAGAGTTATTTTTTTTTTTTAATAAACAATTTATTATTTGAGATACTAATTAAAATGTACACATAACTATATGTAACTATCAGGCCTCTTTATTGTTCAAAGTTCTCAAAAACAAAACAAAACACCTCTGATATTATAAATAAGGACCCTAACACATTTCCTTCATTTAAACCAGATTTCTACGCACTGGCAGTGCTGATATTTTGGCTGGATAAGTGTTGCAGGGCTGTCCTGTGCATGATCAGATATTTAGCAGCATGCCTGGCCTCTATCCCTGATAGCATACTCCTTTCCTCAGTTGTGACAACCCAAAATATTTCTAGACATTGCCAAATAGATGCCGGGGGACAAAATCACCCCTGGTTGAAAACCACTGATTTCCACAACTGTGTTTATATCACCATTCGATAGCATGCAGTTCCTTAGAAATTTAATTCTCACATTATATTAGCACAAATGTTACAATGCTTAGAGACCTATTTTAATAATATGTACAACTTTATCATCAGCACAATCATGAAATTAAAGGATTACTTATACATATTTTACCTGATTTTGTCATGGAAACTTAGCACTCTAGTGTTCCAAAACCTTAAACATTGGATGTTGATCAGTCAAGAAAATTAAGGCTCCTTGTATCAGATCATGGAGCCTTTCTGCTTTTGTTTTTCTATCTGCAGTATAAATATTATATATTACTGTTGTTAAAGTCAATTAATAGCATATTTGATCCCATCAATTTACTACTTCAAATCCATGAAGAAAGTCTAATATACCTTCAACATCAGCACAAGTAGACTTATGTGAGTTTAAGGCACTCTCCTATGAAGAACATCCAAAAGAACATGAAGGTAAGCAACTTTGGTAAAACCTGTGTAATTGCTCAAAGGTCTTTTTAGATCTTGACTATATTTTAAAGACTTGAGTTTACCAGGCAATGAACTTCGGGTAAGGAAAAATCACTCAAATTCAGAAATGGTGCTCTGAATTTTAGGAGTTCTTTTTAGGACAAATCCCCAATAATCCTCTATTGTTAGAATATTTACTCATTTTCATGAAGAAGTTTTCATGGATGGCCAAGTACCAGTGTAATGGCCCGTTCCTTCTATTCCTATGAGGTTCTAGTCCCTCGTTTTCTCTAGACTCTACCTTTATTTTATTTTTTCAGATTTATTTTATTGTTTTGAGAGAAGGTGAGAGAGAGAGAGAGAGAGAGAGAGAGAGAGAGAGAGAGAGAGAAAGTGGAGAGAGCCCAGAGCAGTCTCCATAGTTGCATATTATAAGTCTTGACGTAGTTTCATTCCACACAGGTGGATGTGGGGCCACGCAGGGCGGAACCGAACTGGGGACCTCCTGCATGGGAGGCGGGAACGTTTACTGCCATTTCAGCAGTTACCAGCTGTGCTGCAGTTCAGCACATGGGTTTGCATGGGCCAAGGCAGGGATTTGATCCTCAGACCTCACTGTTGCAAAGCAAGCCCTCAACCTGTTGAGCTATCCCAGCATCTCCACTTTACCTCTTCTTAAACCTCTTTTTACCTTTTCATAGACTGCTCTGTCTATTTGGGTTCCCTTCTTTCTCTTTTGTGAAACAAACTCTTACTTCTATTTCAAAGCCCTATTTCTCACCTTCTCTATGAAACCATCCTGATTGTCTCCAAGGAATGTCAACCTCTTCTTCCCGGACTTCTTATAGCCTCTGAGTTCCTCCCCACACATCATCGCCTCCACTGTATTTTGTTTCTTTGTGAAGTTCTCTTGCCCAGCAAGCCGGGCGTTCCTGGAGGGTGAGAACTTGGTTCATTCCATTTGGTAGTTCCGGCACTTTACAGATACTCCCTGAATGGGACTATCCCGTCTTAAAATCCTGGTTGCTTTCTCTTGTCTTTGCCACACGGGGCAGAGCAGGGACTTCATACTGATTTCTTTCTTTGTTCCTGAGGGAAAATCTTCATGTTGGGCAGTTTTCAAAATAACCAATGGGCCTTACTGTTTCTGTTAGATTAAAATGGAGGCAATCTTTTCCTTTCTTCTTTTCCTAGAAACGATCTTTCTGGAGAAGAGATGCTATATGGAAATTCAAAAGCGACCCTAAGCCCTGTTAGCACAGACTGCTCTGAACCCCACCATCACATCCTGTTAGTCATAGTCACGAAAGAGACGGGCTTTGATGTTCTTGGTGCAACACGGTGAAGACAGGGACCAGACAGAAGCTCGCGTGCCAATGATCACCTCTCTCTGTGATTTAGCGGGGACAATTGTTTTGTTTTGAAGATAATTGGAGAGAACAGGTCTGGAAAAAATCTAGGCATAAAGTAAATATGTAAACTAAGTTAAAAATAAAAGCTACACACGATAATGTCTATTGACCTCAGCTATAAAGAAATTCATTAAATTAAACATATTTAAAATGTGGAAAAGTAGCACAGATGTCTGTGTTCGTAGAATATGGAGTTATAGTCACTGACTGATACTCTGAAGGAGGTAAGAGTGAAATAAGGAAATATGCACCTCAGTTGTTTTCTCAGTCTTTTTAGCATATATTTATTTATTTATTTATTTATTTATTTATTTATTTATTTATTTTTGACAGAGACAGAGAGAGAGAGATACAGAGACAGAGACAGAGACAGAGAGAGAACTGAACTGGGGGAGCTCCCAGTTCAGCATATGGTTCCGCACGGGCCGAGGCTGGGATTCGATCCTCGGTCCCCGGCGCTGCAAAGTGAGCGCTTAACCCACTGAGCCATCCCGGTTTCCCCTGTTTTCTCAGTCTTTAACTTTCCAGCTTTGCTGAGATTTCATGTCCTCGGTTGCTTTGGTGGCCACGTTGTAGGAAAGGAGGAAACTTTGCCAGTTTTGGGGAGTTGGGTAAAATAATCAACTACACAGTTGGTGGGTTTGGGGCTTCTCCTTTTTTCTCTTTTCCTAAAGGAAGTCCTGAAAAAGAAATGCTCTTTAACTGGGGAACCTAGGCCAAGTCTGACCTGCCTCTCCTTGCAATTTCAAAGAGCCCAATTCCCACCCTGGCTGTACCCTAAGGCCCGCCTTAGACCTAATTATTGTAAATCTCTACATTAGCAACAAAGCTGTCACAGCAGAGGGCAATGGCTGTTTCCTTCCTTCCTCCCTTCCTTCCTTTCTTCCTTTCTTCCTTCATCACTCCCTCCTCTTCTCTTTCTTAAAATTTATTTTATTGGTTTTGACAGAGAGAGAGAGAGAAACACAGAGAGAGAAGGGGGAGCGCCCAAAGTAGTCTCCATAGTTGTATGTCATTAGTTTTCAACACGGTTTCATTCCACACAGGGGAAGCACAGGCTGCACAGGGCAGGAACCAGGCCAAGGGCCTCCTGCATGGGAAGCACACCCCAGTTCAGCATATGGGTCCACATGGGCTGGGACTTGATCCTCGGACCCCAGGGCAGCAAGGAGAACACTCAACCCACTGAGCCATTCTGGCATCCCCCTGTTTTCTTAATGTTCCAACTCAAAGGACAAAGTGCTGGAATTTTCTCAAGGTGCATGCGGGCTCATGAGTAGAACAATTAAGATTAGTGATCCAAGTCACTCTGAAATTTCAGAGGTTGATTAAGCATCAGGAATTTGTGAGTGTTTTATGACCCAGTACAAAGGTTGTGGGCCATATTATTTTGAACAAAAATACAATTATCTTTTTTGTTTACTTTCTATTTTTTTTTTTTTTTTAAGATTTATTTTTATTATTTTTGACAGGGAGAGACAAAGAGAGAAGGGGGAGGGCCCAGAGCAGTCTCCATAGTTGCACATCATTAATTTTCTACATAGTTCCATTCCACAGGTGTGAGTGAGGAGGTATGAAGGGCAGGAACTGGGCCAGGGGGCACCAGGCTACACAGGGCAGGAACCGGCCGGGACCTTCCTCTGCATGGGAGGCACACCCGGGGTGGGAATTGAACCGGGGGCCTCCCACACAGGAGACTTGCCCCGGTGATAGCCAAACTGGGGGCACACCCCAGTTCAGTATATGGGTCTGCACAGGCCGGGTTAGACCCCGGGGCTGCAAATAAGCATTCAACCTGCTGAGCCATCCTGGCATCCCTTCTGTTGTCTTTTTTCCCCTCATACTGTAGCTCTTTCTCTACTACATTATCCAGTTGATTTGAGTCATCTGGGACCTTATATTTTCCATTCAGTTTTTTGAGAATAGACTGTAACAAGCATTAGTGGTGGGGACAAAATAAACTGGAATCACTGTACCTTGAACTCCACTTCTATTCCCTTTATGTGGGTAGACCCATTTCACCAAACAGTGTTATTTTGAGAATGCAGTTCCCCCAAATGGAAGAAACTGGAATACAAATAAGTTTAAACAGTTAAGTGAAATGTATGGAGCATCCACAAAGAGTAATGAAGAGGGTAGGGAAGCTCTTTGGGCTGTATAGTGTACCACTAAAGAGAATTGTGCCTTGTAATTTTCTTCTATGCTACACATAGGCTGTCAGGTTGAAGCCACTTTGAGTTTGAAATAGCCTTAAGACTCTACTGGTTGAGTCTTAAGATCAAGTTGACACCTGGGGGTATTCCAGATCTTTTGGCTTGGAGTAAAAGTCAATTACACAAGATTGTTGCAATCCAGAATGAATTCTCCGTGTGCTTTCACACACCCTGTGTCTTCTCTTGATTTACATCCCAGTTTATTCCAATTACCTCCTTCATTGTTTCTTGCCCTCACTAGACAGGGAGCTTGATGAGGCAGAAACTTACTCTAGCTCACAGTTATCTTCTGGAGTGCTTTTGGCACTTAACAGTTGCTCAACAAAATGTGTAAAATGAACGAATCTTTTCAATTTGAAGCCAGACTTGCTGAGAGAGTTTAGCTCTCAGGACACTTTCCTGGGGACCATAGTCATGCTGGGGGCTCCCCTTCAGCCAAACTGGTTGTCATAGAACCCTTTGGTAGCATGTTTGCACTGATACATTCCAATGTCTGAGGAGCACACTGGTGTCTCTGTTTATAAGATGTTGGGAAGTTGTGGTCTCCATGAGGCTGTGACGTACAGGGACTTCTCTGAGCAGCCTGCAAACGGAGGTCAGAGATGCAGCTCAGGCTGAAATCTGTCACCTCTGCCTAATTATGTCACTTATCTGACTTTTCCCCTCAACAATTAACTTCCAAGACTTGAAACACCAAAGAACCATCTCAATGGAAGATGATATTAAAGCATACTTATGTTTAGAAATTGCAAGGAGTAGTGGCTTCCTTTGAAGCACTTCAAATGCAAACTGAGTTTCCAATGCCCAGGGTTCACCAACTTGAGCGATGTGCTCCCCACATGAAGGGGGATTGTTAGAAGTAATGCTTTGCCTGAAAGACTGACTGTTGTTCAGTGTATTTCTATCAAACATGTAGTACACATTAACACACTTGCACACTCTCAGAGGCTAAGCCACTCCTGAATACGGACTCTCAACTGTTCAATTCAATGATTGTTATTAAGCAGTAAACTCACACCAACCGCGAAGTCGTTGTGCTTTTAAAAAACGTAAATGTCACTTTTTGGGTCTTTAAAAATTATTAAGCAGAGAGAAAGATGGCAATTTCCAATGTTTGCTTGGATGGTAAAATGCAAGAGAATTAGCATTACTCTTGAGAGCCGCCATTGGTTAGCTGGAGGGAAAAAGGATATCAATTATACATAATCTAAGAAGCCTGTGCATAATAATCAGGCCCAGTAGGGGCTTTGGGGCAGCTTCGTTATTCTCTTGTAAACACAAGAGCCCAGATAGACATGTCAGTCAGAAGTAGCGGCAGCAATTCTTCCTTTTTAACACCTTCACATTCTATTGCTTCAATATGCAAACAAGGCTGTTTAGCTGAGGGTAGAGCCAGTGCTAATGAGCTCCCTGCACTAACCCTGAAGTAAAAGGGGTCTGTTTCACAGCTGCGCAGACAGCTCCTCTGGGCTTGCTCAGGTATTGGAAAATAATGCCTTTCAAACAGAGCGATGCCAATCAGGATTTTGTGCATACTTTCCCTTTTCTCTATGTGTTAATGCAATTACCTCATAACTTGTGAACTTCCAGTGCATTTGTCTGGTATTTTCTCTCTGAATGATATATTTGGAATGTGAATGTGGAAAGCAAATGCTAGAAAAATGCAGTAACTGAAAATGAGCTCTTTAATTCCTAGAGGATTCTACCTGGAAGCTAATGCTCACATTTCTGCTTTAAAAATTGACTGTTCTTTTATCTCCTTAAAAAAAAAATTCTTCCTTCCTACCCCCCCTCCCTCCCCCCCCTGCCCCCCTCCGCCCTGGCGGTCACTTTAATGACCTGAATGGACTATACAGACCAGGACAGGCTTCTTAAACTGGAGGGTTTTTACTCCAATCTGTGATTTGGGAGCGGTCCCTGGTTTTCTGGGGCTCTGGGCCTCCCTGCAGCTAGGCGACTCCATAATTGGCTGAGCAAAGACACACAGGGGGCAGAGAAGAGGGGGAAGGCAGAGCGGGGAGTTCACATATCAGTTGACAGTTTCAAATCAAGATACAATACATGATGGCGTTTCAATATCCAATTATTCTCATGAATAAAGAAATCTTTTGCGCAGAAATATTTTCCCAATCCCCACCGGGTTAATTTACCATCTACAGAAACCACTAAGCTTTGCTGGCTAAATAGCATAGTATGTGATTTCTTGTATAATTATAGGACATCCTCCTTCTCACCATTAATTCAATCTCAGGGCCATTCCTTCTAGGGGCTTGACACAGGAGACAGGGCCTGTCCATTGTGTCTGATAAGTGGCTGTGAACTACAAGCACCAATATCCTCAACTCTTAACCAGTGCTTTAGCTCTTCGCCCATAAAAAGAGGTGCTGTATTTCCTGGCCGTTGGTTAGCCAATCAGTGCGCAAGTTCCTAATCACTGTCTCCATTTATGACAGTACAGCCAGGTACTACACAGTCAGCAAGAAAGCCTTTCTGCTGGAATATTTCAGCATTTAAATTATTTATTACATTAGCTTTATGGCATATCACAACCTATTTGAGACAGGTAGTGTGAACTCCCTCCTGCCACAAGGAGGCTCATTAAATGGCCATCATGACTGGTCAGACTTAATTGCTTTACACTGGGTAGTTCTGTCATGATTCAAATCCTTGGCAAGGCAGCTGACCCTAATTCTCAGGGTGATTTGATTCAACCCTAACTTGAAAAATGAGATCAAGCTAGGAGTTTGCTTGTGAATTTTAGCATCGGGTTAAAAATATGCAAGCTGGTGAATACAAAACAAATCATTGGTAATTGAATGTGAAAACAGTTAATTTAAATTTATAATCGTTTATTTTTGTTACTTTAAATGATCATAAAATTGTTCAAATTATACTGAGACATATATAGAAAACTGAGTTATAACCATTGACCAATTTATTATTGTTTATAATTAGAACATAATGTGAAGAACAGATTAACAATGAATTGAGTTCAAATTCAAATACCAAGTCCTATTGGGTATAATTGCTGTACATCTGACTAATATTTTAAGGCCCTGCCATTGGTTCTGAGTAAAATAATAAAGCTATTAAGCCAGGTGAATTATATATATATATATATATATATATATATATATATATATATATATATATATATATATATATATATATATATATATATATATATATATATATATATATATATATATATATATATACACACATTGTTATATTGGTAACTGCTTAGATTTGCCTTTTGCTTGATGATGAGAATGCATGTATCATATAGATAAGAATGCCAAGTTTTGAGGTGGACTTTTTGCTTATTCTGGCTCTGAGACTTACTGGCTGTATGATCTTAGTTTGTACCTCAGTTTTCTCATTTGTAAAACAGGTGCAATAATAATACCTATGTCATAGTGTTGTTGGCAAGATAAATGAGTGAATATGCAAAAACGACTTAGGACTCAATACACATCAGCTATTATAGTTGCTGTTGATTGCTTTGATGCTCTTGCTCATTCCTTATAGCCATTGATACGGTGAAGACATCTAGCTGTGTCTTCACATATGGCTGTTACCATACAGTAGTCAGGACTTACAGCTTCCTGACCAAATGCCAAGTCTTGAGTTTGCTCTTCTGACAATAATTTATCGAATCCTATTATTTGTAATATTGATATTTAGAAATCTGGACTCTATTAAAATTTGTACCGCAATGAAGCACCTGCTGATGGATTCATTCATTCATTGCTTTATGATTAGCTCTTACAATGACTAAAAAGAACGCGATGATATTATCATTGAACAAAGAATAGTGGTGCGGTTTCATTGGCTTAATTTCCCCTTGTACTAAAAAGTGAGTTTATCTTTTGATCATATGTTCTGATTGGAAGACACCCTTAGCAGAAGAGTGAGTATAGCAACATAAAGACACACTCAAATCTGCTCTGAAGGAAGCGAGTAGTTTCTCAAGACAAGGTAGTTTGAGTTGTAGCCTTACCCTCATTTTTGACCGTATCCTGGATTTGAATAGGGGAAACAGATGAATTTTGAGAAATTGGTATAAGTTGTTAAAAAATTGTTCACATATTTTTAATAAGTTGATATTTGCTCTATAATTTGAGGGTTAGCTGTGCCCAGGGTGAATTTGGGAAGGTCAACAACCTTCTCCACAAAGGAGGAATCTCTGATAGCCATATAATTGACTGGATGATGAAGTAAAGGTGTACTAAGATTAACATACTTTATCCCAGATATTAAAGGAAGGAGGAAGAGATGGAAAAGGGGAGGACATGTATATATTTTGCATTTTGATTAGCCCTGGGAGCTCCCCTTTAATTGGAGGATGGATATAGCAAGATGATTGAGGAACTTAGAGTATAAATGACTATTTTGAAAGGCATCTTCAAAAATTATAAAGTTACATGGACTATTTTTTTTCATAGCATCTGGAGGTTGCTATGAAATTTCACAGGTTAATTTTTAAAAATGTTTTCCCCCATCAGATTTGATTACAAGTCTGGTGGGTGAGGGTATAGAGGATATCTTCTAGTATAATTGCAATCATGAATGTACAGCCTGTGCAAGTGCAACCTGTAAGACTAAGAAGGGTCCCACACTTGGTTGAATGCCTTATGTCACTGTTCTCATGATATTTTGAATAAGGGGCTCCACATTCATTTTGTGCTGGGCTCTACAAATTATGTAGCCAGAGTAGGTCACAATCAGTATTTGTACTCTAATTATTGCACACTTTTTCCTAAGATAACAAGGATAGATGCTTGCATGACAGAAATATTATTGTTGAAATAGATCATGACTTATGTTCTCTTATATTTAATCCAATTTCTCTAATTGTGTCTTTTTTGACATTAAGGATGAGCTATGAGATAGAGATTAGGGGTGGGGAGAGAGAGACAGATAGAGAGAATGAGAATGAGAGAGAAAAAAAAACAAGGGAAGAACTAAAAGAAAACCCTGTCACTTCAGTGAGTGGTGAATTCTGGAGAGAATAAAATAAAAGGGTCGATACTTTCAGAAACATCCATATAGGCCTGAGAAAGCTCTAGGACTACAGATGAGTGGCCTGCTTCTTGGATGTGGCCTAGGGGAGGTTGACAATACCTAAGAACACCTCAGCCTTTGGGTAAATTCCCATCTTGCTTAGGGTGGGGTTGATGGGTGGATAAGAAAACAAAAAAAGCCCAGATCAGTGATCCTGCAGCAACCTCATTGGCTCCCTCTTAGTGAACATGATGTGTAGAGCACTCAGGTGTTAGGGCCCCACTGATGGGATGTTGAGTTGCTGAGAGGCCATGGGATGTGTGGACGCTGGGGGGTCAGAATGAAAAGACCATAATGTGCTCAAGGAATTCTGAGATTGGAGGCTGAGCATTAGGACAATGAACTCTACTCATGGGAACCAGAATATGGCTCTGCAAAGACAGATGGTGCTGGCCACAGACCTCAGTGATTATAGATTAGGGACCAGATCAGAGAAGATTCTCTCAGTTAAGGGCACCAACGATCCAATGAAAACACATGAATTCCATACCATCTTCTCTCCCATGATCTGAAGAACCAGGCCAGCCAAAAGCAGACCCTTGAAGAATTGACTTGACCAAGATATTAGTTACAACAAGGAATTCTTTGCTTATAGAATCACTTTGAGTTTGTCCGATTGTAAGATTGTTTAAATAGATCTACTTGCTTCCTTGTCTACTCCATTTTTCAGTAAGTAGCCTCGAGTGGAAGATTGTATCTATTGTAGTAGAGAGGGTGGGGTCAAAGAAAGAAAGAAGCTATGTTATTTTTGTACACCTCATGAGAGAATGTGTCACTCTGAAGCATTTATTTTAGTTAATGATAAAAAATGAGTTCGAGTCTACTGTGAATGTTGGGTCAGGTAAACCTTACAGAATGTATCACATTACCCTATCTCCCCTTTTCTCTTTCTTTCCTCTCCCTTCCTTTTCCTTTCTCCTCTCGTGTCCCCAATTCTGGGAATTACTCTGGATGCAAGTAGGAAATGCACAACTTTCCTTTGCTCCTCATTTTTAAATGGAAATTGGTTTCATTGCATTTCTTTGGACTGTAGTAGAAGAAAGATATGCACATATGAGTTCTTTGGTTTCTTCTAATTACATCCTCAGTTATGCCTGCCTGTTTTCCCAGTACTCCTGGGCAATATTTGTATGGTATTACACAAGCCCATGGGTTCTTAAACTGTGCTGTACATTAGAATCACCTGGAGAGCTCTTAAACGTACAGATGTTCCGGACTTGTTCCATTTCAATTAAATCAGAACCTGAAACAGGGGCGAAGGAGCAGGCACAGGCCTCAGGAGTTTTTTTTTTTAAACTTCCCAAGAGATTCTAATACGCAACTAAGACTGAGAACCAGAGGTCACAACAGCAGTAGTTTTCTAACTTTCTGACTAGAAGAATTATCTGTGGTCCTTTTTAACTGCACAAATTGCCTCCCTTCGTTCATAGAGATTTGGAGTCAGCAAGTCTAGGTTGGGGTATAAGATTGTATATTTTTAATAAAGATGCAGAGGAACTGGAGGGAGAGATTATTTGTCTAGTATAGATGTGATAGAGCTTTTGGGAACTTGGTGAAAATGTCTGCATTTTTGTTTGTTTGTTTGTTTGTTTGTTTTTCCTTTGTTTTGGAGCGGGACTAAATAATTGAGTAAGGAAAGAAGAATTATAACAAGTATAACAGTAAATTATACATTTGGATTCCCTTTTTACTATATCCTAAGAGAAATACACGTGAAGGATTGCAGTTGCTTTAGAATTTCTTATGGAGGCAGACTGTGTTTTAGTGAGTAAGACATCTGTCTCTAACTGGAATCCATGGGTTTCTCTGTTGAGTTGGAGTTATAAGGAAAAAGGAGGCAGAGTTATCTTAGGATGAAGGACAGAGGGAGGGAGTTGGGAGCTTGAGGAATGCCAGGAAAGTTGAAAGTAGCTCCCGAGGAGGGTGGGGGAAGGATCCTACCAGGGACACAGACTGAGGTTGCTCCACTGTGTTGTGTGAGATAGTGGCTGAGGTGGAAAGCAGAAAATCTAGATTAATTAATAGATGAATTTTTTCAGGAAGGTAGTTATAGGGTGTGGAGGCAAGAAAACTGAGTGTGCTGGAAAGAAGATGAATATTTTGGGATGGTCATTGCTATAGTATTGCCACAGTCTATACTATGCTACACAACAGTCACAATTCTCAACTACATGGGTCAGTTAACTTTCATTGCTCACACATCTGGGTTGGGGGGGGCAGGTAGATGACTCTTCTGCTCTTGCCTGAGTTCCTTCACACGTCTGGAGTTTGCTGGCTGCCAGCTGGAATGACAGAATGAAAGAATAAGGGCAAAAAACATTACATGGCAAAGTATGGACACAGGGCAGGTAAAAAATGGGGCTATTTTCCTAATCTACCACAGTAGCTGTCAATGGCTTATTAGTGCCCTTTGAAATCATACTTATCTGGGAATAAATATTCTGTACTATAGGACAAAATAGGTGGAAAAATCATTAAGATCTTTTTTCTGGGAAAGCAAGGATGGCTCAGAGGGTTAAGCGCTCACTTTGCAGCTCCAGGGACTGAGGATCGAATCCCAGCCTTGGCCCGTGTGGACCCGTATGCTGATCTGGGGTGTGCTTCCCATGTGGGAGGCCCCCAGTTCTGTTCTCATACCCAGGTTCAGCCCCTGGCTCAAGGGGGTGTGCCTCCCATGCAGGAGGCCCCCAGCCCAGTTCTTGTTCTGTTCAGCTTCTGCCCACCTGTGTGGAACAAAACCATGTCAAAAACTGATGATGTACTACTATGGAGACTGCTCTGAGCCTCCTCTCTCTCTCTCTCTCTCTCTCTCTCTCTCTCTCTCTGTCTCTGTCTCTGTCTGTCAAAAACAATAAAATAAATCTTAAAAAAACAACAACAACCTGTTGTTCTTAAAATGCTAGATATTACTGTTACTGGTATTTAATCAAAGCTCATTTAATAACTGTAAATGACTCCAAGCAACTAGACCAAGAAATGCTAGTTTCTCTTTGTTCCCTTTTTTTGTGACCCATGTATGTGCATATATCTTCTACTGATCCCAATCATAATTAATTAAGCATTTTCAAGATATAAAATGTGAAGGTTAAAATTAAATTCTACCTCTATAAAATCATTCCTGGCATTAAGTTTCCTTCAGGACATTCATTTTTTAAAAATGCATTAAGACACGCAAAAGAACTTTCTATTTTCTTTTCACTATGAAAGTGCCTGGAGTGAACATTTTCTCCACTCAAGCTAAATTGTTAATTAGTTCAAGGTCTACCAAAGATGTGATTTTGGAATATTCTGTTAGCGAATGTTTATTACAATAGTATTTATTAGTCTTGTTCAGATATTTTGGGAGGGGAAGGTTAGAATAATTTTAATATGTTGTAAAGACTAGTGATAGTTGAAGCAGTTCACTAACAAAAAGGCCAGTACCCCTTTTTGTCAGTTTCTAAAGTCTACTGTCTCATCTTAAGATGAGTTCTTTTTCACTTTCATATGCATATTTAATTTCTCTACAACTAACACTTTTTAAAAGATTTATTCTATTGTCTTTGTGAGAAGGTGAGAGAGAGAAAAGGGGGAGGGCCCAGAGCAGTCTCCATAGTTGTACATCATTAGTTGTGACATAGTTTCATTCCATACAGGTGGATGTGGGGCTGTGCAGGGCAGGAACTGAACTGGAGACCTCCCACATGGGAGGCAAGAACCTTCACAGATATCCCTGTGGTTACCAGTTGTGCCTCATTTCAGCATACGGGCTTTGCACAGGCTGGGGCCTGGGTTCAATTCCAGGGTCTTGCGGTTGCAAGGCAAGCACTCAACCTTCTGGGCTATCCTGGCATCCCTTAACTGACACTTTTACAGGGACCCTGTTATATGCTCTCATGACATCTTACCCCCTTTTCTGTTACAGGAATTGCTTGTAATTGTTGGGGTGTTGAGCTGAGTAGCTATCGTCTTCCACTGTCTTGTGAGATTCCTGTAGGCAGAACTCTGTGAGCGAGCTCTCTGTTGTATCTCAGCAGCAGGCACTCAATGGATCTGTTGCATGAACAAGTGAACGAGGCTGTCTTTGTCAGGACAAAATGGGTAATTGCCAACCTGGATGTATTTGAAGCATTCTAGAGCATACGTTAGCTGCCTCTATTTCTCTGGTCAGATCCCACAGAGATCTCTCTCACGTTATGCTCTGGGACCATTTGAGAGGAGTCTAGCTGCTCGCATGTTCCTAAAAGAAATGTGAAACTGTTCATCAGGCCCCAGGTGCTCAGCTTGTTTTCCTTGTCTCCATCTCCTTCTGCTTTGCCAAAATGGAAACTGGAAACCCCATTGAATTCTTGCTCCCTCCTCTTATCTCAGAAGGTAGATCTCAACATACCGCCCCCTCCTCAGTCTCAGCTCTGGAGAACTAGTCAGAACAGAGCAGTAGTCATTTACGTCTCTTGGGTTCTGTAACCTGGGCCCCTGTCATTTTATGAGACCCTGACCTCAAGTGCGAGGATACCCAGCCTGCCTCTCCGAGTCCCCACCCAGCCTCAGACTCGACACATAGCTCCGTTTCCCTATGCCCTGGGTTCATCCACGCCCAGCTCTGGATCAGTGCTAAAACCAAAAGTACCCTGTGTGATTTTTACCCTTGCTTTGAAAAGGGAAAAGTAATTTCTTTACATGCTTAATCAATTTATATATCTATCTATTTTTAGTCAACGTATTTAAAGGAAGAGAAGAGAACCACCTCTTCCCATAGCCTCTTTGCTTGTAGAGTCTTTTTTATTACCCATCATTTTAAAGATTTGGGGAAACACAGCTACCTGGACAGCTTTTTCAGTCCCCAGATATTTCTCTACTAACCTGCCTCTAGCAGTGTCCTAAGCCTTTTTGGAACCTTGAGTGAACATTCCCTAAAGCCTCGGGAGAGGCTCTGGCTAGATCTGCATTCACACAACTCTGGGATTCTGCCTCCTTTCAAGTCTAAAATCAACCATTGACAGGTTAGCAACATTAAGTCAAGAGTAACTCTCCCAGGTATTCAAGCCTGGAATGAATAGAAATAAACAAAGATAGTAGTGTTGGAGGCAAATATACTATCTTTAAGCTAAACTGGAGTCTATTTGGGTGAGTGTTTTTTCAGGACCTTCATTAATGAACTGGAGAAGGCCAAATATATTCAGATGTTGCATGATTTATTTTCTGACATTTATAAACAGAAAACATCCAAACAGGTGACTTTGTTAAGGAAACTTCCTCTGAGCTGTAACTGAGCAAAGGGGATGGGATGGAAGGTTTGTATTTCTGTTCCTCAACTTATTTTTAATAAGGTATCACTGTCTTCCTTGTTTAAAGGCCCAGAGAAAAATTGTATGTTCTTGGTGCATGGTCAAAGCAGCTGGTCTAGAGGTAGATGGGGTGAAAGAAAAACAGCTTTAGATAATAATAATAGTTGTTTCTGGCCACCTCCTTGTTTCCCCCAAATCATCTTATTTTGGGGGTCACTGGAGCAGGTTGGTTATTATTTAATTAAATCTATCTTTTATGATGATGCCATCAGTGGCTTGTCAAAAGGGTTGTCAAAAGGACTTTGATTGACATGGCTTCAAATGCCAAACTCTCTGTGCATTACTGTAATACAGTACTCTAGTAATTATCAGCTGGTAATATATTTATCATGTACTGACTATAACAATTTCTGAACCCTGTAGGGAATATGTTAAGTGAAAAAAAATACAGTTCCTGCTTCCAGGAAACTTCTAATTTAAGGGGGGAAAATACACATATAAAAAGCTAATTGTGCCAAGATAATTAGGACCATATGGAAGGCCCAGAGAAGTATGGTTTAAGGACAACACATGGCCGTTTATGGTTGTGCTGACTATTTTTTTCTGTGGCGTGAAGCTTTCGTAAAAGTGTTCAACATAAATATGAGATTCCTGTTTGTAGCAAAACTGAAATTCTAGTCTATGTGCTGCCAAAGCGAGCACCTGACACGCTTCTGCACTAGCAAAGTATTTCAAAGTTCCAAATGACATCCCTTGAGGTACCCTGTGGAAAGGACCCATATCTGCAAAAGCTACTTGGAGAGAAATTCAATGTCTGGCAAAAGACCCCCTCTGGGTGAAATGCGGGAAGTGCCCTACCATCCCCCAACCCCCTTTATTCTCATTCGCTTTCTGTCTCACCTGCCCTCATTTCCCTTGACCCTTTTGCTCATTTGAGTAGATTTACCAGTCTAATTGGGATCCTTCGCAAAAGAGGGTCAGTGGGGGCTGCCGGAGAGAAAGGAGGTATATTCTGAATGAAGGCAGGGCCATATTACGAAAGCAATTTGTCCCTAAGTGAAATGTTATATCTAACAAATATACTGCCCTATTTTAAATTCACTGCAATTAAAACTCAACTACCTCATCTAACTAAGCTAAGGATACTAATTCCTAGGATAACATTTTGAGTGTTCACATTCTAATTGCAAAAATCGTAAGATCAGTCAATTCACACTGGGTCCGTAGAGCATAAATATCTAATAGAGAAGTTCTAACCTGGTGGGAATTCTACTCAGTTCTTCTCCCTAGATGCAAAAGCATTTTCATTAACCCTTGATGAATGATTTAAATACACAGGGCTCAAGGAGTCAGACTTTCCTATTTTTCTGGATGCCAAATCAATTCATACAAAGGAATACCTGATTAAGAGGACTGAGCAATGCTTGTCGATGAGTGGAAATGACTGAAAATAATACATAGCAAAAGAACAGTGCTGGATGATTGTGGGCATGTGGTAGGGTCATTTTGATTTTAGAATATTGAGAACAGTATGGTAGACTGGAAGAAGAAACAAAATAGATAGGTATATGACAGTTATATGGAAATAAAACCCAGCCATAAATGGCTATTTTTCATATTTTATAGCTGGATACTTTCTGGACAGCCCTTGTATACCTGCAGGAAGGGGAAGACATCTTTGGGGTAGACTCCTAATAGGTGATTATAGGAGTTAGAGTTTAATTTTAGAACTTTGAAATCTAGTTATTGGGCAAAATCTGGGGAAGTAAAATATAAAATGACTCTTTTTCATACCATCGATAAATGTTACAGATAAAATCTGATACCCTTCTTTTTGGGGGATACTGCTAATACTGGTTTTCCTTGCACAACTATTTCTTAGTTTTGGGATGAGTATGATATTTTATATTTCACTGTATAAACTAGTTGGTGTTAGAATTCTCAGCCTCACCCCCACCCCACCCCCCGCCTCCCCAAGAAGGAGCTAGGAGCCTTAGTCAGTGGGGAAATTATTCCTTATGTCTCTGCTTATAGTTTTTTTTCCAGAGCTCTGGGACTGCAAGAAGCCACAGTGCTCTCAGGACTGGGAGTGGTCAGCCCTCAACTGGTGCTGTGCCCATTGAAAATTTACAGCTTTCCTTTGACCATGGAAACCACAAGACTCACTTGGTTGTAAGATTTTTAGGCAAACAAAAATAAATGAAGTGTCTGGGTAGAACGTTTGCTGTGAGTTGGTCAGGGTGGGAAAAGGAGAAACAGGTTTGTTTCCCTGAACAGTTTCAACTTTAATCAACATATCGGGCCATCAACTACCCCTGTTTACCTGAGATGAAATATTTAACATGTGTTTATTTCAGCCCTAGAATATGCTTTGTCCTTTTAGGGTTATTGTATTTTGGGTCTGGATTAGGGTCAGGGATGGTGGTCCAGCCTGAATTCAAACTCTTCCACAAGCTTTGCATTGAAACCCCAGCCTCTGAGGATCCAGTTATAGAAAGTTCTCAGAAGTAAGATAAAACTTAAGGTAGTGAGCTAGGAAGTTACTCTCGGTTTTCTCCACCCCTTTAGTTCTAGTCCTTGGGGAATCCATAAAAAGTGGCTTATCTCCTAGGCAGGTGACTGTGCAAAGCTGGGAATAAAGACTTAGCCAGAGGCTTTCTTTCATTCCCATTGTCCTTCCTAAAGTAAAGGTCTTCGTGAGCTTGAACTGCTGCAAAATCTGACAGTTAAATGCATTAGGCTTCAAATTCCATTATTACAAATGAACAACTCTAGAGATAAGCCCTCTCGTAAAAATATTCCACAAAACCCAGTATGAAGCAGTCTTGTGTCTACAGCATGCATTCTCAATAGCGCTATACAAGGGCCAGCCATGTAATATGAACATTAGAGACATTTATGGCTGGAGTTTTTCTGGACAGAAGACCATCATAGATCACCATCAGGGGGCAAAAATTAATTCTTAGGGGTGGAGCAACAAACTTATATAT
The DNA here is from genome assembly GCA_004027555.1 of Craseonycteris thonglongyai. Classification (NCBI taxonomy): domain Eukaryota; kingdom Metazoa; phylum Chordata; class Mammalia; order Chiroptera; family Craseonycteridae; genus Craseonycteris; species Craseonycteris thonglongyai. Next base: position 23,925 of record PVKE010015318.1, read on the forward strand.
TTAATGGTGTATGGTCTTCCAAAGGGCCTTAATATATACATAGATATGTAGTGTATCTGTAGTACAGTGGTTCCCAAACTTTTTCCACTTGTGTACCCCTTTTAAGCCCATTTCTATAAATTGAACCTCTTGTTATTAAAGTAGCTGTTTTTAAATACTGACACTTTTATTCAGGGCCTATCTTAATGTAAAATAGTGTAAATGAGGTAATAAGTTAGAAAAGAAAATATTACTACACTAAAAGTACAAATAGCAGATTTAATGTCACAATATTTGTAAACAGTTAAATATTAAAATATTGATAATGATGACTAAGTATTTACAAACTTTTAATTTACTATTAATAATATTTGTGTTATCTGAAAAGTCTATAATAATTGTTATGCAGATCACTAGCTGATAGAAACAATTCATGAGATTGTTGAGCTTGCTTTGATGCACTTCGTTTCTTGAAATCAAGCTCAGAAGATGCAAGATACAGTCTTTTTTTAATTAAAGATTTATTTTTTTATTGTTTGACAAAGCGAGTGAGAGAGAGACAGAAAGAAGGAGGAGGGCCCACAGCAGTCTCTACAGAAGTACATCATTTTTTGACAGAGTTTCATTGCACACAGGTAGATGTGGTACCACACAGGGTGGGAATCAGACAAGGGGCCTCCCACAGGGGAAGCACACCCTGAGTGGGAACCGACTTGGGGGTCTCCCACAAGGGAAGCATGCCCCAATCAGCATACGGATCCACTGGGACCAGACTAGGACTCGATTCCTGGACCCCGTGGCTGCAAAAGCAACTGCTCAACCTGCTGAGCCATCCCAGCATCTCCAGCAAGATACAGTATTAAATCTGGACTCACATGAAGCTTGCTGCGGTACTTAATTTTTACGCAGGTGTAAGGAAAAGCCCTCTCCATTAATTTAGTATTAGTAAATGGCAAGAGGTATTTGAGTGTCTTCTCACTGAATTGTTTGAATTCCTCACTGACATCTACCCAGAAGGAAATAAGATGCTTTCTTTTAAAACCAAAATTTAAAGAATTTGTTGAAACTTCGATGAATTGCTCTTTTTCATTGATTGATAGTTTAGCTTCTTTGAAGAATCCTTCATTGAAGAGACCTGAAATCCAATCATTTTCTTTCCCATGTTGAGAGAAATACTTGTAAAAGGACACTTTAAGACCTTCCAAGTGACTTACAATATTCTCATACACGTTTGGGGACAGGTGCAAGTCATTCTCAGGTAAGAATTTGTGCACTTTGAAAAACTTCAGGCTGGCCTCTTTCAATACATGCTTTCCAAAAGTCCAGTTTTTTAATCATTGACTCAATTTTATTGGTTACTTTGAATTATAGTGATTGAGCTGTTTTGACGTGCCAAATTTAGTTTGTTTATTTCAAGAAAAATATCTGATAAATATGCAAGACTTTGAAGCCAATCACTGTCCTGAAACTTTGGAGCAAGAGGGAAATGACAGTCTTGAAGAAATACCTGGACTTCATGTCTAAGTTTAACTGCCATGAGACAGTTGCAAAAGTAATGTGCTGTGAATGCCGTTCATTCCTTCACATGGCGCTTTAAACAAGCCTCATCAAGAACATCTTTTAAGATTTATTTTATTGTTTTTGACAGAGACAGGGAGAGACAGAGAGAAGAGGAAAGGCCTAGAACCATCTCCATGGTTGTATGTCATCAGTTTTCGACATGGTTTTATTCCACATGGGTGGGCAGGGGTCGCACAGGGTGGCGATTGGGCTGGGGGCCTCAAGCATGGGAGGCAGAACCCCTCAAGCCAGGGGCCAAACTGGGGGCTTCCTGCATGGGAAGCACACCTTAGTTCAGCATATGGGTTCACATGGGCCAGGGCCGGGATTCGATCCTCGGTCCCCAGGGCTGCAAAGCAAGTGCTTACCCAACTGAGCCATCCCGGCTTCCCCATCAAGAACATCTTTCAGTTCCCTAGGAAAAGGCTTGAGTACCAGACTTTGTCTATAAATGCAGCAGTGACTCCATGGCACACTACCTCTTTAATTCGGCTGTGTAGGCCTTTGAAACAACTTCACAGGCTTGCCTCTATCAGTGCATACACCACAACAATTTGACCAACTAGTGTTCTTTCCAAGGAAATAAACATTGATTGCATTAAAAATATCTGTGCCTGTGGTACGCAGTCAATGGGTAACAAAACAACAGCTTTTCCTCAATTTTATTTTCCACCAAGTGCCTCGTAATGATGAGCAAAAAGGATAAGTCAATAACGTCTACACTTTCATTGACTTGGATCGAAAAGAAATTATTTTTTGTAATTCAATCTACTACTACAGCTTCACCATGGTCAGACATTTCCTGAAATTGTTGAGACACTGTATTATTTGAAAAAGAGATAGTATTGATTTTGCAAACATGTTGTTCCCCAAGCATAAAAAAAACAAAACACTGTATCCTTAATGCAAGGAGAAATTGAATCTTCAGCTATGGTGTAGTTTATACCGCATTTAGCTATGTAATAAGCAATACGGTATGAAGCCTCAACTTCATTCTCATTGACTTTCTTTCCTGACATCATGTATGAAGTAACAGGTGCTTTTCTAAGTGCCAAAAATAATGTATGTATTTGTTTTTATATATAAGATGTTTAGTTCCTAAATGTCTCGTGAGTAGAGAGGATTTCACGGTTATTGGATAATATTTCCCCACACGCAGCATACAAAGGCTTAGGACAGTCATCATTCCCTACAGATGAAAACCCAGATTTAATATACTCTTCAGACTATTTCCTTTTCTTCTCTGTAGTGTCTGAAGCACACGCCTTTTCACTATCTCCCACTGTGGGTACACTCATAGCTGCAGACACATGTTGAGAAGTACTTGGCCACAGGTATAATCCACATCAAGTACTTTTTTAAAGACTTATTTTTATTGTTTTTGACAGAAGAGAGAGAGAGAGAAACAGAGAGAGGGGGAGGGCCCAGAGCAGTCCCCACAGTTGCACGTCACCAGTTTTCTACATAGTTTTATTCCATAGGTGGGCATGGGGCTGTACTTGGCAGGAACTGTCCGGGGGCCGCCTGCATGGGAGGCACGCCCCCGTGAGAACCAAACTGGGGTCACACCTCAGTTTAGCATATGGGTCTACACGGGCTGGGGCCAGGATTTGGTCCTCGGACCCTGGGGCTGCAAGACAAGCACTGAACCCACTGAGCCCTCCCAGCATACCCTGAAGCCTCTTTTTTTAAAAGATTTATTTTTATTGTTTTTGATAGAGAGAGATACAGAGACAGACAGAGAGAAGGAGGAGGGCCCAGAGCAGTCTACATAGTTGTATATCATCGGTTTCTCCAAATAGTTTCATTCCACAGGTGGGTGGGGCTGCACAGGTCAGGAACTGGGCTGGGGTCTCACCCTGGTGAGAACTGAACTGGGGGCACTCCCCAGTTCACCATATGGGTCCACAAGAGCTGGGACCAGGATTCGATTCTTGGCCCCTGGGGCTGTAAAGCCAGTGCTTAACCCAGTGAGCCCTCCCGGCATCCCCTGGAGCCTCTTTTATAAGGATACTAATCCTATTTGTGAGGTCTCTACCCTCATGATTTAAGCACCTCCCAAAAGCTTTTACTGTCTAGTACCATCACCTTTGAGGGGTTAGGATTTCAACCGATAAATTCTGGCAGAGACACATTTAGACCATGGCAAATGAGATCATACTGCATTAGGGAAGGCCCTAATCTAATGATTGGTCTCCTTGTAAGAAGAGAGGGTACATACAGGCTACGTGTGGATGGAGGCAGACACTAGCGTGATGCAGCCACAAGCCAAGAAAAGCCAGGAATCACAGGAAGCTTAGAGAAGCAAGGAAGGACCCTCCCTTAGAGCTTTCTGAGGGGGTGTAGCCTTGGCAACACAATGATTTAGGACTTCTGGCCTCAAGAACTATGAGAGAATTAACTGCTGTTGTTTTAAGTTACCAAGGTTGTGGTACTTTGTTACGGCCGCCCCAGTCATCAAAGTATAGTAAAATAAACAGGAATATGAGTGTGAATCCCGGAGTAGGTCTACCTTTAAATTTGGACACTCTTATTTATTTTCTTATTTATTTGTGCAAGTAACCAAACCTGTGAAACTCAGTTTCTTCGTTTGTATAGAGGTAACCATACATATATATTATGTGGTGGGTGTGAAGATTAAATCAGGCAGCACATGTAAAATGCCATGAGAGAATTCACTTTCTTTCCTTCTCACATTCCTCCAACTCAGCCTACCAAGACGGTGTTTATTGCCCTCCTCACCTGAGGGAAGATAGAGGCAACTGTGGACGTGTTTGTTTTCTCTCCACCTCCTCACTCATTCATTCCTCCACAGTCACTGGGCGGTGTCTGGACAGCCCTTGACACTCATTGCTCCACTCTTGATGGGCTCAGCCCCTGTGTTGAAGGTGAGAGAGGGCTGTCTCATGTCCTCCCCCACTTCCTTTTTTTTGGTCCCCTGAGCACCTGGGCATGTGAGGCAGGCCCACGTTCCTTACGCTGAAGTTGCTAGGTCAAATATCCAGGGCTTTGATAGGTCTTTGTCCTAAGTAGGCCAATTCCAAAATAAAAATTCCAGGAGTAACCTGCCTAAGCTGTATGTGCCAATCTAGGTTTACCAGAGACTCCTGCAGTTGGAGTCGTAGGTTCTTGGAGAACTAATAATAACTAGGGTTTCTTTTTGTTTTTGTCTCTGCTCTTCCAATCTGATTTCCACCAGGCAGGAGACATGAATGAATTGCGAACCCCAGATAGCTAGCAAAATGCTCCAAGAATGTTAGATCTTTCCTACCCCACACTGGCTTGTTTCTTGGAAAAGTAAATAGAATTTATAAATGTGTACATACAAATATATAGATGGCAATTGTAACACTGGTTTGTTTAACCTAAAAATATAATAAGGGAAAGAGACTTCATGGGAGACTCACTCGTTCGGCAAACTTGGAATTACCAATTTGTTTCATTTTCAGTGGACTGACTTGTCTGCCATGTATGTCACAGTGAGTCCCCGGATAATGACTAATGGCCTCAGCAGGTGAAAAATCCCCATTTTTTTCATGAACAGAGGTTCATTACACTGTTTCTGCCTATGCTGAAAATTTTGCTGGCTTCAAGTAAAAGATTCTGTGCTGACAAATCCCACTGGTAAGAGAAAATGTTCGTGCTCTCATAATGTGCTGGAATTTTACAACATGTATAGTCCACAGCGGGACTCAGGATCCAAAGAGAAAAAAAAAAAATGTATGTACCCATAAAGGTCAAGAGAGAGATTTTGCAAAATGAGTCTGCCTTTTTTCCCTTTCTGGTGTGTTCCCCCGTTAATCCCTAGGCCTGCAGCCTGTTTTGCATAAGTGTCCCAAACAGCATGTGTGCTACATACTGAGGGAGCGCCAGGTCATCACGGACCCTCATGCACATGGAACACTGGTTTCAGTCTCAGCACAGACCACTGGGGCCATTTCTTGGTCACTCATTCACCCTTTATTAAACATAGCTTATCTTGGCCGCCGTGCCTGCTTTGTTACTGCGGTCTAGGCCTGCTTCTGTCTAGACTGTGGTGTCTAAGAGCTGGGCTTTCACTCTGAAAACCCCCTTCTAGCCTAGTACAGACATTGAGCACCCCCTTTATTCTCTTGGTCCATGCTCAGTACTTTCACTCCTCAGGGACTGGTTCTGTCTTGGATCTCCTGGTCTTTCCGGGGTAAGCATTGTGTTTGTGCACCCAATTTCTTCCCTGCTTGCAGCTGACCTCCCACCCACCAACTCCATAGACCATCTGTCTGTGTCACTGGACTCTTTGACCCCATATTTGTCTTTATTTCATACATCTTCATGGGGCAATAGAGTTGTAATGGGAGCTCCAGGGTCAGGAGTGTTTTCAGAAGAGGTGAGACCTAAGAAGACTGTCTTTTATGGCCTCCTCTCAGATTTCCCCGAAGCAAACTGTCTTTGCAAGAGGTTGGACCTAATTGGCTGGCTGAGCGTGTCATTCAGGGATGTTCATGATGCTCTGAGGATACTTTCTCAGCCTCATCTCCCCCTGTTCTAACGTTTCCTAAGCCCTCAAGTTCATCTGTACGGAACTGCTTGTCATTTCTGGAGCACATCACCCTCTCGTTAAGCCCCCTTACGGAGTTGCCACAGATCACCTTTTCTGGCCCTTTCTCTCTCCTGTTTTCTCCTTTCCTTTGCTTTCTTCTCTTCTTTCCTCCTCTTCTCTCCTCTCTCTTCTTCCCTCTCCTCATTTTCTCTCCTCTCCTTCTCACCTTCTACCCTTATTCCATACCTCCCTCCCTCCCTTCTTGTTCTTATTTGAAATGCCTGGCAAAAATGGGAAGGAAAGGGGAAGAGTAGGTAGGTCACAAAATTGACCAGGGTTTTAGGAAAAGAGTGGTTAGTGGTTATTTTCCACTAATCTAACCAGTTAGGTTTCTTGCATAGATGTGGGGCTTTAGAGGTTTGTGAAAGAAAGTGGTGTGATTTGGCAAATGACAAGGGAAGTATAAAAATATATTAAAAAGGCTGTCTCACTAGCAAAGACGGATGGGGGTCAAACATGAGGAGGTGACTCAGAAGGGCCTGTGCCTGTGGCAGAGGCAACCCTTTAGGACATCTTGCTTGCTCCCATGGTTTAGAAATTCTGGAGAAAGCTGTTATGAGCATTTCTGTGCAGGTATTTTGTGGACATAACTTTTTGACTCATTTGGGTAAATACCGATGAGTGTGGTTACTGGATTGTATGGTACAAGTATATTTAGTTTTATAAGAAACTGCCAAATTATCTTTCAAAATGGCCAATTAAATAGGTTTGTAGTGGTATCTCATTGTTTTTATTCGCATTACCCTGACAGCATATGATTTTCATATGCTGATATGTCATCTGTGTATACCTTCTTTGGTGATGTGTTTATAAGATCCTTGGTCCCCTTTTAATTGTGTTGTTTTATTATTCTTTAGCTTTTAGTTTGTTTTCTGTATATTTGGGATATGGGCGTTTTATCAGATGTCTTTTGCAAATACAGGGTCCAGCAAAATTAACACCTCTTTTAAAGTGATATAAAAATAATGAAATAATATAATCATTAAGTAATAGAAAATAATGTAAAATAAAATAATAAATAAAAGGGCATTACTTCTGCTGGACCCTGTCTATATTTTTCTCCCCATCTGTGGCATGTCTTCTAATTCTCTTGATACCAAGTCTTTTGCAGAGCAGAAGTTTTTAACTTTAGTGTAGCACAGTTTATCAATTACTATATATCTTTCATGGATTATGTCTTTTGTGTTGTGGCTAAAAATGTATTGCCATATCTGAAATTATCTAGGTTTTCTCTTATGTTATTTTCTAGGAGTTTCATATATTTGTGTGTTACAGTTACTTTTATGATCAATTTCAAGTTAATTTTTGTGAAGGGTATAAATGCTATGCCTATTTCATTTTTCAATGTGGATGTCCAGTTGTTTCGGCTTTTGTTGAAAAGACTTTATTTTTCTCATTGTATTGCCTTTGCTCTGTTGTCAGAGATTGGGTGACTATTACATGTAGGCCTATTTCTGGGTTCTCTATTCTGTTCCTTTAATCCACATATTTATTACTTCAACAATAGTTACTGTAAATTTATTATAAGTCCTGAAGGTGGGTAGGGCCCCTCCTCCAACTTCGTTCTCCTTAGTATTGAGTTAGCTATTCGGTGTCTTTTCCCTTTTCCTATATACTTGTTATTCAATTTGTTGATAACCACAAAAAAAACTTAATTGGGTTTTGCTTGGGATTACATTGAATCTATAGACAAAAATGAGAGAAACTGACATCCTGACACTACTGAGTCTTCCTACCCATAAACATGAAATATCTCTGCTTTTATTTAGTTCTTTGATTTTGTTCATCAGAGTTTTGTAGTTTTTCCTATAAAGATCATGTTCATATTTTGTTAGATTTATACCTAAGTATTTTATTTTTGGAAATGCTAATGTAAACAATAATGTATTTTTAATTTCCAATTGCACTTGTTCATTGCTGGTTTATAGGAAGGCAATTGGCTTTTGTGTATCAAACTTGTAGGCTGCAACCTTGTATATGCAATAATTGCTAATTAGTTCCAGGAGATTTTTGGTTGATGCTTTTTGTTTTTATTTGTTAAATTTATTGTGGTGACATTGGTTGGTAAAAATTACATAGATTCCAGGTGTTCAATTTTACATTACATTATCAACGTATTGCATTGTGTGCTCACCACCCAGAGTAGGTTCTCTTTCCACCACCATGTATGTGATGCCCTGTCTTTATTTCCCCCACCCCCTCCTGCCTTTCCTTCAGGTAACCACTGAACTATTGACAAAAGCTCATGGACCCAGTCGGTGATTGGTTTTTTAGGATTTTATATAGATTATCATATCACCTGCAAACAAAGACAGTTTTATGTCTTTCTTCCCAGTTAGTGTATATTTTATTTCCTTCTCTCATCTTAATGCATTAGATATAATTCCATAATAATGTTGAAATGGGTTATTAAGCAGGTCCATCCTTGCCTTGTACCTAATCTTAGTGGGAAAGTTTAGAGGTTTTCACCATTGAGTATGATATTAGCTACACATTTTTGTAGATGGTCTTTTTTAGGTTGAGAATGTTTTCTTCAATTCCAAGGGTACTGAGAGGTTTCATCATGAATGTTGAATCTTGTTAAATAATTTTTCTGCATCTATTGATAGAATTATATGATTTAAAAAAAATTTTTTAGCCTGTTATGATGGATTGTATTAACTGATTTTAAAATGTTAAATCAGCCTTTGTCTACCTGGGCTAAATTCCATTTGGTTGTGGTAATTAATTCTTTTTACAGATTGTTGGATTTTATTTCTGATATTTGTAATTTGTATATTCTCTCTCTCTTTTCTTAGTTAACCTAGCTTTTGTATTTTATTGATATTTTTAAAGAGCTAGCTTTTGTTTTCTTGATTTTCTGTCATTATTTTATGTTTTCACTGTTATTGATTTTTGCTTCAATTCTCATTATTTTCTCACTATTTTCTTAAACTTTATCTGTATATAATTTGACTTACCTCTCTTTGGTTACTACTAAGTATTTCTCATTATTACCATTTTTTTCTTCAATCTGGTTATGATGTACTTTGATGTAGTTTTTATAATTTTTCCACTTGAACAACATTTTTCATCAAATTTTGAAGTTATGTTTTTTAATCAAATTTTTAAAATTATATTTTATTTCCACACTTCTTCACTTGCCCTTGAGAATTAATTATGTATATATGAGGGCACTTGATACTGTTCTAGATACTATGATGCTCTATTCTTATATTTGCATTCTTTTTTCTTGATGTATTGTATTTTGGGTAGTTTGTTTTTCTGTATCTTCAAGTTCACTGATTTATTGTTCTGCGTTGTTTAATGTGTTGTTTATCCAATGTTTTGTTCCAAATATTTTAATTTTCATCTGTAAAAGTTTATTTAGGTATTATTTATATTGTCCATTTTTCTTCTTATCATGTATGCTTTCTTCTTTTTTTTTTGAGTGTATAAAGTAGATTTTTAATAGCTATGCTAATGCCTTTGTCAATCTATTATATGTGTATCTTCTGGGTCTGTATTTATTAGTTGATTTGTTGTTGTTGTTGTTGTTGTTGTTGTTCTGGTTTTGGTTCCTATCTATTTTTTCTTTTTCTCTTTCTTCTCTCTTTTTTTTTTTTT
>PVKE010015319.1:0-16796 GCA_004027555.1 Craseonycteris thonglongyai
TCAGTGCATAGTTATTTCTATTTTACTTTTTGACAGATAGAGAGAGAGACAGAGACAGAGACAGTTAGAGAACCGAACTGTGGGAACTCCCCAGTTCAGCATGTGGGTCCTGCCTGGGCCGGAGCCGGGATTCGATCCTCGGTCCTCATGGCCTCAAAGCGAGCGCTCAACCCGCTGAGCCGTCCCGGCTTTCCCCTAAGTGCACGTTTTTTAAATGGTCTCCAGCGTGGACCTGTGAGCCAGTGATGGAATGAGTCGTTGAGGAAGAATGTGTCCATTTGGAATCCAGGACCATTCAGCAAGGATAACTGCCTGATGATATGGTCAGAATGCTCAAACTCTTAATACTGATGGCTTCCTCTTCCATTCTCCAACCTCAGAGTTCCCCCTGATCTAGCTACTTCATGTCCATTCCCAAGTAGTTACCTATTTCTGTCACTTTGGGATGTCAAAGGGAGTTGAAATGTCATTGTGTGAGTACAGCAAACCTATTTAGTGACTTAGACAGGAAGAAAATAATTTTGTTTGCTAACTATTTGAAGTGTAGAAAGCTTTGGTTTTCAGTTTATGAATTTTGCAGAGCATAAAGACATTTTTTTAGTTGTTAATTTCACATCCACAATGAAATATTTTTCTCCTTTTTTACTAAGTTAATTTTAATGCTCATTTCCTATAACTAAGAAAAGCAATCTTTTTTTTTTTTAAATTGTTAAGTTTATTGGGATGACATTAGCAGGCAAAAATTACACAGGTTCCAGGTGCGTAATTCCACACCACATTGTCCATGCATTGCACTATGTAACCCTTACTTTTTCATTTAAAATTTGTACTAGTGGTTGTGAGATAAGCTTACTTCATTTTTTAAATTTAAGGGGTAAGTAAATAAAATATTTTAAATTTGGCAAATTTGAAAATCACGTATAACAATTTGACATTATTTTTAATTCCCTTTATTAGAACTGTTTTTCCTTTACACGTTATACTGCAAAATAAATTAAGGATGCAGACTCATACTAAATTGATGAACTTGTGTCTGGCTTTCATGGGAATTAAATCTTTCTTTACTCAACATTTATTAAAGGAACAAACAATTTTAGGCTATAGCAAACTAATACCTTTAGCTTAACTAAGAGCTGAATTTTATTGAGCAGAACATGTAATTCATTTCCACACATTTTAAGGTATGACCCATCCCTTTTAAAGTTGTGAGACTCAAAGCTACACCCATATCACTTAATTTTATGTCCTTCCCTGTTTACTGTGTCTGACCTTCAAGATTTCGTGACTGATGCTGAAATGGAAGCCAACCAGTGCAGAAATTTGGGGGAAAATGAATCTGAAGAATGCAAGGGGAAGTAGGAATTCATTTCTAGCATTCCTAAACCTGCTTTGTCCTGTCAACTCCACTACAGTCAAAGGAAAAGAACTGAGTTCATGGAAATTACCAGCTAAGCCTTACATCTGTCTTTAATGTTTTTAGGAAATAAATTGAAAAGGTAAGTGAGATGTCTGTTTTGAAGAAAGACTATTGGGTGTTTTGGAACCAATTGTCACATACTAGTAAAGATGCACAGCTGCTTCATTCTGAGCTTCAAAAAGTCTTGCCCCCATTTTGTGTGGTTCTTAGTATTTGTGGGGAAGATAGGATTTTCCCAGCCAACATGAAACTTTTTCTCTGCTTCTCAAAAGTTAAGCTGGAGCTCTCATTGAAGTGTACAAAGTGCCAGTTTTTGTTTTGTGCTCAGATTCTTTCTTAGAAATTATATTGAATTTTAGTTTTATCCCTCTCTCTAACTATATAAAAACGTTTTAAGTGCTTCAAAGTTCCTATCAGAACTATGTTTGCATTATACATAGTTAAAGTAAAATTATGGGGATTTTGTAGATCTCTATTAACACCCACCTACATTGGTTTTATAGATAATTTTTAGATTACTAGGATTAAATTGTTTCACATTTATTACACACTTAATGTAATAGACATTGTTCCAGACCCTGGAATACGAAGATGGACTAGCATATATACAGTTCATGATCTCAAGTTCTTTTTTGAAAATTTATTTTTATTGTTTCTGACAGAGAGAGAGAAGGGGGAGGGCCCAGAGCAGTCTCCACAGTTTCATGTCATTGGTTTTCTACATAGTTTCATTCCACAGGTGGGCGCAGGGCTGCAGTGGGCAGGAACTGGACCCAGGGCCTCCTGTATGGAGCTTGCCCTGGTGAAAACTGAACTGGGGGCACACTCTAGTTTAGCATATGGGTCCATGGGCCGGGGCTGGGCTGGGATTTGATCCTTGGACCCTGGGACTGCAAGATGAGCCCTCAACCCGCTGAGCAATCCAGCATCTCCTCAAGTTCTTCTTATTGATACAATATAGATGTAATTCTAGTCTAGACAATCAAAATGAATAAAATGCGGCTAATTCCATTTCCCTATCAATAATCCTCTCTAACTAGCATGTTAATCTAATATGACTTCTATTTGAATGGTCCTGTGCACTTGCCTGTGTGTGAGACGATTACAAAACACTTGTGTGCCAACTACTATTGTAAGCTCTTTACAAATGTTTTTAAATCCTCAGAACTACCCCATGAGATAAGTGCTATTAAAGCCAATTTTTTAAGTCATTAATGCAGAGAAGTTAACTTGCCCAAGTTTTCACAGTATGATCTAGGAACAGTATTTGAACCAATACATGTTGATTGCAGGGCCTGCACTCTTAATTTGAGTGTGATATTTAGATGTAATACCTGGCATAAGACATTGTAAATTCTTAATAAATTTTGCCTAATTTTAAAAATAGAAAGTTCTAAAAACAAATAAATATAGATGTAATAATAAACCATTTAGAGAACTAAAAACTCTCTTTCTTCAACTTCTGGCTCTAAGACAATCATTTTAGGTGATGACTTCCCCTCCCACAGTTCTTCCCCCAACACCCAACAGAGTGCATGCACATACAAAATTTAGAGAATTGGAACAGAAGCAGCTCTTCTGACAGTATTTTATATTCTATTGTGCCTTGATCCATCCTCTTTGGGGATGTGGACATTTTCTTTAGCTGCTAAGTCATGAGAAAGTATGACTGATAAGACTTTTTCTAGGATTCTTAAAAAAGTAGAATAGGCTTTTTGTAGAAATAAAGAAAAACTGCTCTGAGAACCCCAGGTAGGTAATTTGCTTTCTATTGTATGCATAGTTTATTTGAAGCTGCTGCATCTCTATCCCCTGTTGTTTTACTCTTCTGTAAATCTGATTTGGTGTTTAATAAACTGTTTTCTGAAGTGAGTGGGTATTTTTTTTGTCTCATTTCCCATCTGGTTTTATATTTCCGTTGGTCACCTTATGTATGTTATTGCCACCTCCTTCAAAACTGGTGGTTTAATTAAAATAAAAACAGCTATTGTGTGCCTCGTACTATTAAGGGTTAAAAAAATATATATATGCCAAGGCTTTGCTCTTAGCTCAATGAAAGTGCCACCCAGTACTAAAACTTCTCAGATTTTTAAAGAAACAATCAGATGTTGTAAAATCAATATGAACAGTGGTTGGTTGTATGTCTTAAGCAATTGTGAAAGGAAAATCTGCCCTGGTGAAATCAAGTTAATAGGAGATGCTATTTTGACTATATTCTAGATCAGTGCCCCTCACACTTTTTAAAGATTTTTTTTTATTGTATTTTTGACAGAGAGAGACAGAAGGGGGAGGGCCCAGAGCAGTCTCCATAGCTGCACCTCATCAGTTTCGACATAGTTTCACTCCACAGGTGTGTGTGGGCGGTATAGGGCAGGAAGTGGGCTGGGGGCCTCTTGCATGGGAAGCTTGCCCTGGTGAGAACCAAACTGGGGGCACACCCCATTTCAGCATATGGGTCTGCACAGGCTGAGCCTAGGAGTAGATCCTTGGACCCTGGGGCTACAAACGAGCGCTCAACCCACTGAGCCATCTTGGTATTCCCTCCTCACACTTTAATGTATATGTGAATTATCTGGGTATCCTGTTAAAATGCATATTTTGATTCAGTGTGTCTGGCCTAAGAATTTGCATTTCTTTTCTCTTTTTTTTTTAAGATTTATTTTTGTTTTTTTCACAGAGAGAAGTGGGAGGGCCCAGAGCAGTCTCCATAGTTGACAGCATTAGTTTTCCATATAGTTTCAGTCCACAGATGGGCGCAGGACTGCGCAGGGCAGGAACTGGGCTGGGAGCCTCCCACATAGGCCCCTGGCAAGAACTGAACTGGGGGCACACCCCAGTTCAGCATATGGGTCCTCCTGGGCCAGAGCCAGGATTCAGTCCTCAGTCTTGGGGGCTGCAAAGCAAGTGCTTAATCCGCTGAGCCATTCCAGCTTCCCCTCTTTTTTTTTTTTTAATATCAGTTTTATTGAAATACAATTGATATAAAATTTAAAAGTGTACAATTTGGTGGGTTTCATCTCAGCCTTTTGGCTAAGATCACATGCCATTTGATGGGCTTGTTTTTAAGTGTGCTGCTCTCACCACTGTCTTAATCAGGACATTTTTATCTTATCAGAAAAGAAACCCTGGGGAAGCCGGGTTGACTCAGTGGGTTAGGCACTCACTTTGCATTGCTGGGGACCAAGGATCGAATCCCGGCCCCGGCCCATGCGGAACCATATGCTGAACTGGGAGCTCCCCTAGTTCAGTTCTCTCTCTGTTTCTGTATCTCTCCTCTGTCAAAATAAAAATATATATATTTAAAAAAAAAATAAAAGAACCCTGTACCCATTAGCAGTCACCCCCATTCACTACCACCACTAAAGTCTCTGGCTACCACTAATCTACTTTCTTATATTACGAATTTACCTATTCTGGACATTTCATATAAATGGAATCATACATTATGTAGACTTTTGTAACTCGCTTTTCATTTAGTATAATGTTTTCAGAGTTCATCAGTGTAACACATACTAGGTACTTCATTCCTTTTTATGGTTGAATAATATTCCATGCATGGGCATTACTACATTTTGTTTATTCATTGATCGATTTTGGGTTATTTCCAACTTTTTGTTATCATGAATACTGCTATGAACAAGGTTTTGTGTGGACATGTTTTAGTTTCTGTAAGGCATATAGGAGTGTAATTGTTATATGGTAACTTTAAAAATTGTAGTAAGAACACAACATGAGATCTACCCTCTTAAATTTTTAAGAGCACAATACAGCATTGTTAACTATCAGTGTTGTACAGCAGATCTCAGTCATGTGTTAACTAACATGTTGAGGAACTGCTGAACTGCTTTCTAAAGTTGGCTGTATCATTTGAGAGTGTATTTCTAATAAGCTCCCAGGCGATGCTGAATAGCAGGCTCTAGTTTACCTTTAGGCACCTCTAAAGTAACAAGGAACATGAAATTTAAGTTAGATCAACGGGGAATGTCTGGCCAGCAACAAACGGTATTTTGGGCTTTCTCAAGGCCTTGGTGACTCATTTCTTGCAGCATTAGCCTTATTGTACCTGGCCTTGTCTATCCTTTGAACTCGATGTAAATTGGTACATCTGATAGCTAAAGGGGAAGAGAATATTCATTTTTAGTTGAAAGGCAGCTCTACATTGAAAATGCCCCTATAATTGGCAGAATGTTAATGAAGATCTTTGATAATGTACAAAATTCTGTGTGGCTCTTCAATATGCATTTGGAGGAAAACAGATGAACGAACAGCAGAATAAAAGGATGTGTGCATTCCCTTCCAGTTGAATTCAGCAAACATTTTGAGCCTTTCTAGATGTCTTCAGAGAATGAAGGTTATAGTAGTTTAAGTATGTAACACAGAAATGATTTGTTACATTGTAGTAAACATTAGGATAGATAGGGCAGATTCAAGGGAGGTTCAGGAGGTTGGGACACCTAAACTCAATCCCTTTATTCATTCGACTAAGATTTGATTTATTGGAGATTTCTATTCTGGGCTCTGGTTCACTGATAGGAAAGAGTAGGTGGGCAAAATGCAAGTAAGTATACTCGCAATGCCAGAAAGTGAGAGGAGAGAAGTATAGTTTAGCTCTTTTCCCGTTTGCCCTGAAAGTATGCACCGGTAGCACTTGAGGCTGCAGTGTTTACCCTGAGATAACTCAGGTTATAGTCCTAACCTTACCCCCCAAATTATTAAATACCGATCATACACAGTAGGATTGTAGACGAGTTCTGTTTAGAAATAACACTAAGAACAGTTTTTATATTTTACTTTCACATTGAAAACCAGTCAGATTTGCTTCAGCCTCACAAGTGTGTTTATGTAAAATTAAAAATGAATGCGGCAAATGAGCTGCCCTTTGTTTTTCTAAATGGGAAAAGCACTATTAACGATTTGTGGAGATTCAGATGAGGTAGTGATTACTTCCATTTGGTATGAGGTTGGGGTTACAGTTGGGGGTAGAAGGTGATGGAAGTTAGAGATCTGTTGGAGATAACACTGGAGGCAAGCCCGGATTTTAGGAATAGAGGTGTATGAGAAGGATGCATTCTTTGATGATGAAGCAAAAGGAACTTAAGTGTTGAGGACATAAATGGTAGCATATATACTAGCTACCTTTTACTGAACAGCTACTACGTGTCCAGGTGCTGTGCTAAAGCTTGGGTGTGCAAAAATGAGCAAAGCAAGACCTCTGCTCTCACAATTAACTGAGAGACTTTGTTGTACAGTGTGATCCATAAAAACAGTATGTTAAGGTGTGCCAAAGTAGTTGTAGGAAGACGTACTTAGCCTGACTTTAGTGGAACCTGAAGTAGAATGAGTAGGAAATCTGTGTAAAGATGAGTTTGAGATGTTACTGCTGTCTACTTTGGCAGAAAAGGTCTAATATCCTAAGCATGGGGCTAGGAGTAAGGAAAGACAGCAGGAGTTTGGGGTTCTTTTCTTCCTTTGTAGTGGTGTCCAACATTTTTGGCTTCTCTGGGCCACATTAGAAAAATTGCCTTTGGCCACACATAAAATACACTAATACTAATGATAGCTAATTAGAAAAAAAATATCACAAAACCTCATGTAAGAAAATTTATGAATTTGTGTTGGGCTGCATTCAAAGCTGTGTGGTCTGCATGTGACCCACAGGCCACTGGTTGGACAAGCTTGCTTTAGTGCCGGTGCAACTCCACCTGTGACCATAAATTGATGCTTTTTTTTTTTTTTTTTTTTAAGATTTATTGTTTTTGAGAGAGAGAGATACAGAGTCAGAGACAGAAGGAGGAGCGCACAGAACAGTCTCCATAGTTGCACATCATTGGTTTTTCCACATAGTTTCATTCCACAGGTGGGTGGGGCTACACAGGGCAGGAACTAGGCCGGGATCTTGCCCTGGTGAGAAATGAACTAGGAGCACTCCCCAGTTCAGCATATGGGTCCACACGGGCCGGGGCCGGAATTCGATCCTCGGTCCCACAAAGTGAGTGCCTAACCCACTGAGCCATCCTGGCTTCCCCTAAATTGATGCTTTTAGTGGGGGTACAGGGCACTTGGTCTGGTCCTCAGTCTTTAAAAAGTGAATTACCGGGAAGCCAGGATGGCTCAGTGGGTTAGGTGCTCACTTTGCAGCCCCGGGGACCGACAATCGAATCCCCGCCCCGGCCTGTGTGGACCCATATGCTGAACTGGGGAGTGCCCCTAGTTCAATTCTCACCAGGGCTAAACCCCAGCCCAGTTTCTGCCCTGTGTAGCCCTGCTCTCACCTGTGGAATGAATCTATGTGGAAAAAACAATGATGTACAACTATGGAGACTGTTCTGGGCCCTCTATCTCTCTAGCATAAAAGTTCACTTTATTGTTATTACATGGGTTTTCCTCATAGAATGACCAGTGTATAGACATACAGCAATTTGGGGCAACACTTGAGCGAATATGACATTAGCATGTGCTCTACTCACCTCTGTGGGTCTAGAGGTGCGGAACACAGGTGTGTAAAAAGGACTGCCTTAATTCACCCAGTTGCTGGGTTATTCAATTAGTGTGGTAGGTTACCGTATTCACAGACAGAAAGCCAGCAAGTCCTCAGAGATGCTGGAATCAAGATGCTTTTCCTATGCACCTCTATCTCTATCTTCTCTATCTCTGTCTCTATGTCAAAAACAATAAAAATAAATCTTTAAAAAAAAAATTTACCTACTACACTCTAGGGCCAAACTTGTGCATCCCGTAGTTGAAAATTCAACTGCCCTACAAAGATTGATTTACAGAGTACTCTTCAAAATAACTTATGACAGATATGTTCAATCTCTTTGACCGTCACAACCAAGAGTCATTGCTTTCCCCCATTCCAGCAGATAAAATTGCAGGACAGAATTACTGTGAGTTCTATTGAACAGGTTTTTACATGTCTTGGGAATTCTTTGTGTAATATCTAGTGCTGCATAACAAAATACCCCCAAAGCTTTGCAGTTTGTTTATTTTCAGTTCCTGAATGTAAAGTTTATTTTAGGGGATAGCTATAGACATCAATATTTATACTAACACAAAAAGACTGAAAACTGATAAGCTGGTGGCCCCTCCTAAGGATAAGATACTGATAAAGCTAATCCCATACTCATAACATCTATACCTTTTGTTTCTGGCATAAATTATTTTGTGGCCACTCAGTGCAGAGCTGAAGCTGAGGCATCCTCATGTTGATTACATTCCTAGGATTCCCCTTCAGTATGAGTTCTCGAATACTGGTGAAGACAGGACTCACTGAAAGATTTTCCCAAATTAATACACCCTGCCCCCTATCCAGTGAGGCTTTTCATTTATTTTCTAATAGTAAGAGGCATCCTTAAAGGCTTTTCCTCATTTTTCATAAGTTTCTTTGCAGTGTGAGTTCTCACAAGTTCCTGAAGGAATGTTGGAAAATGGGAGATTTTCCAATACTGATGACATTAAGACTTTCCAGAATAAAATTCTCACGTCTCTTAAAAATTGGGAGAAAATGCAAGGCTTTCTTATAGTCATTACATTTTAAATGTTTTCCATTATTTGCTCAGTAATGTGAACCCTTGTGCCATAAGGTTTTTTGCATTCCTTTTGTGGGTGCCAAAACAGTTTACAACAAATCTGCATGGCCTCACACAGTTATGCTGGGTCCAGAATCCAAAAGTAGCTTAGTTGAGTGATAAGGCCCAGGGTCTCCAGGACCTTGTGAGTCATCTGAAGGCTTGATGGGTTGGAGGGTTTGCTCCCAGTGTGGCTCACCGTGTCTGGCAACTAGTACTGGTGTTGGCAGGAAACCTTGGTTCCTAGCCAGCTGACTGAGTGTTCTTATGACACGCAGCTAGCTCCCCACCCCAACCTCAGTGAATAATGTAGCAAGCTTGCATTTCCATAGTGTCCCATTGATCACGCAGGTCACCCCCATTCAGTGTGGGCGGGGACTACATGAGCAAGAATACCAGAAGGTGAGGGCCATTGGGTTGGGGCTGGCTCCCACGATGTGGGGTGAATTTAAGGCCACTTGCTGTCCTATAAACTTGGTCCTTGACATGCAAACTTAATGCTTATTTATGATTCCTAGTACATATTAATACTGCAATGATTTCTCAAAATATATTTTTTAAATTTATTTTTATTGTTTTTGACAGAGAGATACAGAGACAGAGAGAAGGGGGAGAGCCCAGAACAGTCTCCATAGTTGCACATCATTGGTGTTTCCACATAGTTTCATTCCACAGGTGGGTGTGGGGCTGCACAGGGCAGGAACTGGGCTGGGGTCTCACCCCGGTGAGAACTGAACTGGGGGGCACTCCCCAATTCAGCATATGGGTCTCCACAGGCCTGGGCCAGGATTCAATCCTCGGTCCCCAGGGCTACAAAGCGAGCACTTAACCTACTGAGCCATTCTGGCTTCCCCACAAAATATTTTTACCTAAATGTAAATGCTTAGTGTGTGTATAGCATTTTTGAACAATCGAGTTCGCACACATTTTTCTAAGATTCATAGGCTGCTTAATAGCTACACTGAGGTGAGTTTTGTTTTTGTTTGTCTCTTTTTTTTTTTTTAATAAAGATTTATTGTTTGAGAGAAGGTGAGAAAGAGAGAAGGGTTGAGGGCCCAGAGCAGTCTCCATAGTTGTACAGCATTATCTGTGACATAAGTTTCATTCTGCACAGGTGGATGTGGGGCTGTGTGGGGCAGGAACCAAATCAGGGCCTCCCACGTGGGAGGTGAGAACCTTTGTTGCCATCCTGGTGATTACCAGCTGCACTGCAGTTCAGCGTATGGGTTTGCATGGGCTGTGGCTGGGATTTGATCCCCAGACCTTATGGTTGCAAGGCAAGTGCTCAACCTGTTGGGCTATCCCAGCATCTCAAACTCTTAATATGTTTTTAAGTTTACATAAAGAGCTCAATAAATACTAGCTCAACTGACAAAGTGTGGATTCTCTTTTCCTTTGGGGCTTATTTGGTAAGGTAAAGGCAGGAATTCGAGACTGATTTAGAAATAGGGGAATGAAGGGTTGGGTGTGACCACTAGGTTTCTAGTTAGGTTATCTGGCAGGTGGTAGTTATTTACAGAGAGAAGGAATTCAGGACCCTGCCTGGGATCAAGAAGGGATGGCTAAGGAACTTGACCACAGTTACTTTGATGTATCTCTGGAGATACTAAAAATGAGTTTGGAACTCCATCTACATGTAGTCTAAAGCTGAAGTGAGAGATCAAGGCTATAGACAAACCTTCAGGAGAATCGGGAAGCAGGAGCAGCAACACTGAGCTCAAGGGAGAGGAGTTTCAAGAAGAGGAATAGTCAGCAGTACCAAATACAGCATAGTATGAATAAGATTGAGATGCAGCCACAGAAATTGACAGCACGATGTCCGGGGACGAGCAAATTGTGCAGAGGAATAAAAGGGAAGTAAAGAGGAGTACTGTGGATTACTTTTAGGCTAGCTACAAAAGGAAAGAGAAGAAACAGGTAGAAGGGAATGGAGGGATGGAAGCTTATTTTTTAAGATTGGGAAAGCCAGTTGAAAACAGGAAGGTTAAAAATATGAGAAGGGATGGTGACTTCTAAACCAAGGCCCCAGAGAAGGTGGGAGTGAGTGAGTGGAAGACCTTGGTGACGCAGTGGACCTTGCACAGAAAGACAAATCTGAGACTGGAGGTAAGAATATGTAAGTTTGCAAGGTAAGATTTGAGAGTTTACCTTATTTGAAACTTGTTTGCTTTAAATACTGAATTTTTCAGGAATAACCTTTTCATTTTGTCTTAAAGGAATGGTACCTCATGTCACCAGGAAGTCCTCTTACAGTTCAGTTTAAAATTAATGTCTACACTCATCAGACTGACTAACTATGAGGCCTTGGGCATGCCCTGTAACCCCTCTGGACCTCAGTGGTCTCATCCCTTAAAAACATTGAGGGCACTAGGTGTTCTTGAAGGTTCATCTAGTTTCTTGTTACTGTGATTAATTCATCTAAAACACGTTTCTAAGTGAATATGCATTCAATTTGGCTCACTACTTTTAAGTATGTTTCAGTGAGATCTTTAAATTACTCTAGTATCAGGAATGCCACATACCCCATTTTGAAAGATATACTAATTTCTAGAAGCATGAATCTCAACTCTGCTGTGTGACTAGGCAAATAATATGTCTGAACCTCTGGTTTCTCCTATGTAAAATGTGAAAGGGCTAATACCTTATTTAATCTTCAGAATGGGTCTATTATGTATATAAAACATAGTACTAGAAACACTGCTAAGATTCAATAAATGATAGGTCCAGAGTATTCACCATCTTTGTGCCAAGTGTGTCCAAGAATTCAGCAATTTTCAGGTTTTAGAAAGCTACTCTGGCGCATAGGTACTAATATTGGATATTATGTTATCCTCAGGTAGGGTCTGGAGCAGCATCCATAGTCAAACACATTACTAAAGGGTGTCCCAAAATTCACGCAAGATTTGAATTTTGCGTCGTTTGTGCAGTAAAGTGTTGCCAACGAAAAAAACAAACGTGACAGCTGACAGTTCAGGGTTATTAAAAATGGAGCGCTACATGAAAGAACAATGCATTTTCATTGTTGAGCAATGAAAATTTACAGTTTTTAATTACAAACCTATGTTTTCTATCAAAATTACTTCTTGAGTGAATTTTGGGACACCCTTTATTTCTGCAAGAAAAAACATAAAAGTAGCCTTGTATCAGTTCAGGTTCTACCTCCAAGTGAATTTTGTATCAAAAATTATTTTGATTTTTATACTTTTGGGGGTTTTGGGGGTTGCCAGTAAGTATTGTAGACTGCACTAAGTAATCTCTCTGTGGGTTTTTTTGTTGTTGTTTTAAAGATTTATTTTACTGTTTTTGAGAGAAGATGTGAGAGAGAGAAGGGGGGGAAGGCCCAGAGCAGTCTCCATAGTTGTACATTATTAGTTTTGTCATAGTTTCATTCCACGCAGGTGGATGTGGGTATGCACGGGGCAGAACCAAACTGGGGATCTCCTGCATGGGAGGTGAGAACCTCCACCACCATCCTGGCAGTTACCAGTTGTACTGCAGTTCAGCATTTGGATTTGTACAGCATGGGCTGGGATTCGGTCCCTGGACCTTATGGTTGCAAGGCAAGCACTCAACCTGTTGAGCTATCCCTGGATCCCCTAATCAGCATATATTAAGCCCTACTCCATTGGCCATCTGTCTAGCACTACAGGTATTACAAGCAAAGAATAAGCTTTGGTGCCTGTTTTCTGTGCCATTTGGACCATATTTAGAATCCCTCATTAGATCTGGAGTGGAAAGGGGCATGGGATAGCTCAATAGGAAACTGTGCAGGAGACTTGGAACATGAATCAGCACACCATAAAAGAAGAAACTCCAGTGAAAACATGAGCAAGTACTCAGGGAAATTGTGCCAAAACCCACTGGTGAGGATATGGAGCAATGGGAACTCATGCACTCACTGTTGGTGGCAGAGTAAATTAGAACGCTAACACAATTTGTCTACCTAGTAAATTGGGAGATACACATATATCCCATATACAGTGTTGCCACTCCTTAAATCTTAGAGAAAATCACAGAAGTATGCATCAGGATACATACAGGGGCTGTCTGGAAAAAAAATTAGCTGTTGTCAATATAACGAGAATGGTTACATGGCTGGATACACTCTGGACAGCCCTCATATACAAGAGTTATGGAAGAGACTTAGAAGACTTGAGAATTCTATTTCTTGGTCTCTGTGGTGATTCCATGGGTCTTTGCTTTATAATTAGTAATATCTATGTTTAATTCACTTGTCTGTATTAGTGTATGTTTTACAATAAAAAAAGGTTTTTTGTTTTAAGTATGGGCTTTGAAGATCTGTGTCTAAACTTTGTGATCTTAAGCAAAATAATTAACATATCTGCAGTATTGTAAAGGGTTATTGAGGCAACTGTCATAGTGCCTAATGGTGCTGGGAATATAATACAATAGTATTTTTCCCTGGACCAGGCATTGTGCTAATAAGCATTTTAAATAAATGACCTGATTTAATCCTTATCCTTATGAGGTTGATGCTATTATTTTTCTCTTTATATAGATTTTATAAAGAAATTAAAGGCCAGGGAGGCTGTGTCAGGAAATGGGCATATTTGCTTAATGGCCAACTCACCAAATTTACCTCTAACTGCAAAACTTATATAACAATTCATATTTTTTTAAGATTTATTTTATTGTTTTTGACAGAAACAGAGAGTTAGAGAGAAGGGGGAGGGCCCAGAGCAGTGTCCATAGTACATCAGTTTTTGTTCCACACAGGTGGGTGGGGGCCTCCTACATGGGAAGTACACCCCAGTTCATCATATGGGTCTGCATGGGCTGGGGCTGGGATTTGATCCTTGGTCCCCGGGGCTGCAAAGTGAGCGCTTAACTCACAGAGCCATCCCAGCTTCCCCAACAATTCATATTTAATTCAACAGTTTTAAAAGTTTTAAAGTTATTTTAAGCCAGTTTTACTTGGCCAGCTTTCGACTGAATCAGCTTTTAAAGGCATGCTCCTTTTATTTCTGCTCTGATTTTCTGCTGTTAATGGCTGTTGCTGTACCCCTAAGGGAGTTGAAGCAGAGTCCTCTTTGCCCAGGGAAGAAGGAAGGAGAGTCATGGTAGGCCTGGGATGCTGATCCCAGACATGGGTGTTTACTAGAAGACAGAAAAAATGTAAGATCTAACAACTGTGGAGTAGGGCAGGCAGGTGACATCTAAATAAAGCAGGCTCACAGAGTGATTTTCCCACATGACACAATTAGTAAAATGACAGCAGGTATCAGAATCCCAGTCTTTGAAAGTGTCATTCCCTTTGTGGGCATTCCTATTTTAATTAGAAAACCGTGAGAATGGAGAATCTTCCAGACACTAAGAAAGGAATTGTTCAAAGGTGGGGTTTCCCATGACGTGACCAAAATAGTACAAAATGGTTACCACCGTAGCCTGAGCCAGCACCTCCATTATGTCACACAATTATCATTTTGTGGGCTTTTTGATAATTGATGAGCAAATCCTTATGAGCACTTACGTTCAAAACTAATACTAGGAACACAGGGGTTATAAGGAAATAGAATGTACAACTCCAAGTCCTGTGCCCTTTTTAGTATTCCAAAAGTTTCTTATGCATGCTTATTGAATAAATAAAAATAGTGGAAAAAATAAAGGACTGGTAAGTAGGCAATCTTCCCCAAAAGAGAGGAAAACAGGAGTTAGTAGGAAGGACAGTTAGACTATTTCCTGCTCTGACCACCAGGCGGCACTATTTCCACAGGTAACTCGTCTGGATTGCTTTTTTTCCTCTGTATAGTCTACTTACGAAACTCAGTAGCTCACAGAAAATTTGTCTTAAAATTTCAAAGCTTTTAAAAGAGTTTTGTCTTACATAGACATTCACTGTTTTGAACTCTGTGTGTAAAGGACTGAGCGAGCATCAGCCTTGAAGTTTCTAACTATGTAATTCACTTGTCCTAGGACTTGAGTGCTAGGCCCTAACATTCAAAAGCTATCAGCCTGTAGCTTAAGTTTTTAGAATATTGGGAGTTCCTGGCTAAAAAGACACTTTTTAATTCTGCCCTGCCCTTTATAGATGCTTATTTTATTTACATAAATACCTGTGGGGATAACAATAGCCAATTCCAAAACATCAAGTGACATTAGTGATTCAGTATTTTTAAAAACTTCCTTTGAGTTCCTTTCGACACCAAGGCATATTTCAATAATAACCCAGGTCAGTGGACAGCTGCTTTCTTTAAGCAGCTCTCAAGGACATAGGTGGAAAAGAAAGGGAAGTAACTTAGGGAGGACATGTATTCTTGGATATGTATTCTCTTCTGTCTCCTCTTTTCCCTTTTTATCTTTTCCCCTCTTTTCCCTACCCCATTTTTCTCACACTTCTGTTTTGTTTGTTTGTTTGTTTGATTAATTAATTAATTTATTTTTGACAGGGAGAGAGAGAGAGAGAGAGAGATACAGAGATTGAGAGAGAACTGAACTGGGGGAGCTCCCAGTTCAGCATATGGTTCCACATGGGCCGGGGCTGGGATTCGATCCCCCGTCCCCGGCGCTGCAAAGTGAGCGCCTAACACACTGAGCCATCCCGGCTTCCCCCACACACTTGTTTTACTCTTGCCTGTTCTCTCATAATGTGGTAGGCCTTTAAATTTACTCCAACGTTTTTTAAGAACATTTCAGTGGCCACTCCTATCCAAACGACCTGGATTCTCCAATTATTTTAATGTGCTTGCTTTAGTCCATGCCTCTCCCTCCTTCCATCAATTTGTCTTATTTCTGTTACCATTTCCAAAGGAAGTTGCAGACATGATTGCATAACCTCCCAGGTAATTCAGCATGTGACCGACCTTTCAGTCTATCTGCCAATATCCATCTTTTGGGTTTACATCTTTTTTATGAAAAATACAGTGCACTTTTAGTGAAATTTAGTGGAAATTTCTTTCACTTGATGGGGCTTAGGGTCTGAATTTCTTACCTTGGTCCTGCCAAGCATGATAATGCTTCTTGTAATATGAAGATTATTTCTTGGCTGGCTTTCCTCCGTGGGGCCCATCCAGGATGGTCAAGGATTGTTCAGTCACTCAGTGGTGACAGTGGTAGTAGCTTCATTGTCTTTGGCTGGACAAAGTCCTTAATAACCATCCCCACCCTCCACACTCCCTAACTTGGATTCTCCCACCTGCTGTGACTTTTCTGGGAGAAGCTCTTGTTCCTTCCCACGTGGATTTGGGAACAATGTCAGTTTCCAGAGCAGAGTGTGTTGCTATGGGAACCTAAAGTTATTTGGGGTTGCAAAATGATGTCAAGTAATCACTGACACAACCTGAAACACTCCATAATTGTCCCTGGAGAATAATAAGGTAAAACGTTTTATTCTTAGATGAGGGAACTTCTGTGCTTTTGTCCTCTGGGGAGCTTCAGGGAGACTGGCAGCTGCTAAGTGAGAAAGCCAGGGTTTGGGAGAAGAAGGTGGCTTCTGGTGGCTCAGAGAGACTCCTAGTTTTCCCTGGTATGTGTCCCTTAAGCAAGTTATTTTTTTCTTTCTGAGCTGCAGTTTTCTCTTCTGGAATATGAGATGTCAATCTAGGGCTGCAAGGGACCTTGAATATCATCTAAGGTGGTTCTCTGAACCAGACAATGTCTGCACATTTTAGGAGTGGGGGAACCCTATAAATGAGAAACCAGCAGTGAGGGAGAAAGTCTGTACTTACAATCCTGGATGTTCCCATGCCATCCTTTCATATGGCTCACACATTATACTTTGACAGTCCCAACATTTTAATCTCTATGCGGTACTCGGCCTGTGACTAGTGCCATTACAGTAAAATGTAATTATT
>PVKE010015319.1:16896-33742 GCA_004027555.1 Craseonycteris thonglongyai
GACAGAGAGACAGAGAGAAGGGGGAGGGCCCAGAGCAGTCTCCATAGTTGACATTAGTGTTCCATATAGTTTCACTCCACAGGTGGGCACAGGGCTGCGCAGGGCATGTGGGTCCGCCTGGGCCGGGGCCGGGACTCGATCCTCGGTCCCCGGGGCTTCAAAGCGAGCGCTTAACCCGCTGAGCCATCCCAGCTTTCCCAAAATGTAATTATTAACCTGTGGTCAAAAAAAAGTGAGGCTTGCATTTGAGGTGATAGTGCATTCATTCTTTTCTTTTTTTCTTTTTTTTTAAATATTTATTGTTTTGACAGAGAGAGAGACAGACAGACAGACAGACAGAGAGAGACAGAGAGAAGGCAGGGAGGGCCCAGAATAGTCTCCATAGTTGTACATCATCAGTCCTCGACATGGTTTCATTCCACGCAGGAGGGTGGGGTGTGGGGTGGGGCACAGGGTGGGAACTGGGCTGCGGGCCTCCCACATGGGAGGCATACCCCCGAGAGCTGGGGGTGAACTGGGGGGACTCCCACGTGGGAAGCTCGCCCTAGTTCAGCATATGAGTCCGCACGGGCCAGGATTCAAGGGCTTAACCTGCTGAGCCATCTTGGCCTCCCCGATAATGCATTTAAAAAGACATTCTTGTTCCAGTATGGTTAAAATAAAAATGGCTATGAACTTAGAGGAGGAGATGAAATCAGATAACAAGGATCCAGGGGTATAGGACCTTCAAGGCTGCTGCAAGGATTTTTGAGAGAAATGAGGAGCCAATGGAGGATTTCAGTGGAAATACGACTCCACGGCAGCCACAGTGGCCTCCATAATGCTCTGTAAAACTGGGCTACCTCAGTGCCTTTACACTGGCTGTTCCTTCTGCTTGGAGAGTAGTTTCCACAGCTACCTGAAAAGCTCACTTCCTCATGACTCCGTCACATCAGAGCTCCATAATAAGGCCTTTCTTAACTATATTTAAAATGGCAGCCTGGCCTGACTTCCCCAGCCCTCGCCCTTCTGATCCCCATTACCCAGCTCTACTCTTTACAGCACTTACCACCTTTTCACCTATATTGTTTATTTATCAATTATGTCTTCCTCTGCTAGACTATAATAAGCTCCACAAGCCAGGGATCTTTGCCTCTGGTTCACCAAACACCTAGAATGTGTCTGACACATAGAAGGGTCCCACATGTTTGCTGAAGGAATGACTTAAAGGAATATGTTTTGATTAAATGGAAAATAAAGTAAATGTACTAAGTTGTCTCTTCAGTGATGCATAAATGATTATTGGTTTAGGAAACTGAAGAACCTCTGAATCATTTCAGAGAAGTTATGTTCCTTAGAGATGTTTACCTAGCTGAGAAAATGGACCCATATTATAGGGATATTTTTAGTACTGTGGGGGTGAAAGTTTGTTTTTAATTTTTTCTTAAAGATTATTTTTATTATAATTTATTTTCATGTACTATCAAAGTTATAGAACATTTGCAAGAGTGGGACAGGAATTTCCTGTAACCTCAATCAAGATCAATCATTAACGTTTGCCCCATTTGCTTCATTGTTCACTGTGTGTGTGTGTGTGTGTGTGCATGTGCATACATGTGTCCAAAACTCGAGAATAAATTGGGGACATTGTGGATGGCTCAGCAGGTGACGCACTTGCTTTGAAGCTCAGAGACTGAAGATTGAATCCCAGCCCCACACCGTGTGGACCCATGTGCTGAACTGGGATGTGCTTCCCATGAGGGAGGTCCTCAGTTCGGTTTTTGCCCCCTGGCTCAAGAGGGCATGCCTCCCATGCAGGAGGCCCCCAGCCCAGTTCCTGCCCTGCGCAGCCCCCACCCACCTGTGTGGAATGAAACCATGTTGAAAACTGATGGTGTACAACTATGGAGACTGCTCTGGGTCCTCCCCCTTCTCTCTGTCTCTCTCTGTCTCTGTCAAAAACAAAATAAATCTTTAAAAAAAAAATAGAGACATTATGTCTCTATAGCCATAAATATTTAATGTTATCTTTCAAAAGCAAAGACATCCTCTTGCATACTCACAGTACAGCTATTGAAATCAGGAAATTGAACATTGATATAATACTATTTAATCCACAGCCCATTTTCAAATTTCACCAACTGTCCCAATAATGAATGTTCTTTATAGCAATCCAAGCCAGGACCTTACATGTATTTAGTTATTAGTCTCCTTTAATCTGAATTTGTTTCTTAGCCTTTCTTTGACAAGTACGGTAGTTATTTTATAGATTGTGTCTGATTTGAGATTATCTTGATGTTTCCTGGTAATTAGATTCAGATTAGATGTGCATATTTAGCAGAAATACCACGGAAGTGATCTCATATCCTCAGTACATCGTATCAGGAGGCATATTTGTTGGTGTGTCCCAGTGTTGCTGATGTTAACTTTAATCACGTGGTTAAGATGGTGTTTGTCAGCTTTCTCCATTGTAAAGTTACTATTTTTCCCTTTGAAATTACTAAGTAATTTGTAAGAATATTCTTTGAGGGGAAGCTGGGATGGCTCAGTGGGTTAAGTGCTCACTTTGCAGCGCCGGGGACAGAGGATCGAATCCTGGCCCCGGCCCGTGCGGACCCATATGCTGAACTGGGAGCTCCCCCAATTCAGTTCTCTCTCTGTCTCTGTATCTCTCTCTCTCTCTCTCTGTCAAAAACAATAATAAAAAAAAATATTTTAAAGAATATTCTTTGAGACTATGTTCCTCTTCAAACTGCCGCCCACTAGTTTTACACCATTTCGTCTGTATTTATTAGTTGTTAATCTACTTAAGAAAGAACTTTGCCTTCTTCCCTATTCATTTATGTCAGTATGGACTCAGATTCTTACTTTATTGTGTGGTTTACTATCCATTACTATCATTCATTATTTTATTGCTTAAATTTCTGGCCAACCATTTGCCTTAGAAACGATTTTAATGCATGAACCATATAGTCTCCCAAGTAGGGGCTTAAAAGAGGAAATAGGTCCAAATTGAAAAGGTAGAATTTAGGTTATCGGAAGGTAGAAATAAGTAAGAAAAATCACCTTGAGAGAATGTCAGGATGGCTCAGCGGGTTGAGTGCTCACGTTGCAGCCCCGGGATCCAGGGGTAGAGTCCCGGCCCCGGCTTGTGCGGACCCATATGCTGAACTGGGGTGTGCCCCCAGTTCCGTTCTCACCAGGGTGAGCTCCATGCAGGAGGCCCCGGCCCAGTTCCTGCCCTGTGCAGCCCCAAGCCCACCTGTGGAGTGAAACTATGTGGAAAGCCAGTGACCTGCAATTGTGGAGACTGCTCTGGGCCTTCCCCATTCTCTGTATTTCTCTGTCATAAACAAAAATAGAAAAAAAAATCACTTTGGGCAATTTTCAGTAATAAAGACACCTTATGTAATGAGGTGTGTTAAAATAGCAAGAAGAATAGCACAACTACTCTGCAGTGGTTAGAGCAGTTTCAATGGAGGGCCTGAGGGTGGGTATGTATCCCTATTAGAAGAGAAAAATCCTTGAGCTTCAGCTCTGGTGGGTGGGGGCAGGGCATGGAGGTAGTGAGAGGCGTGATGGCCAATCAGCAAAACAATGTCAGTGCAGGAAAGAATCTTAAAACCCATCCAGTTCAGCTGTTCTGAACCTCCTTGAGGACATAGCCACCTTTGAGGTTGTGATGAGGGCTGTCAGCCATTTCTCTTGAAAATGCATACATAAACAATATTAGGTATAAATTCAGAAGGTTCAGAAATTTAGTCCTACATCCTAGGTCTGCTCAATTAACTTTGTTTTTCCATAACATTGCAATTAAAGAAGAGTGTGACTTTCATACTCATAGAACAAATAGAAGTATGATCTATTTCACTATGAGGTCATCTGCAGATTTTGTTTTATCCTCGTGTGTCTGAGAGGAAGACCATCCAAGAGTGTATGGCTTCAATAACGAGGGATCATCTCAGAGGTTCCCCTTCCCCACCCATGCATGGAAAAGAGCTGCGCTGAGGCAGTTCAAACTGTTGTTTTTTTTTGGTTTTTTTTTTAAGATTTATTTTATTGTTTTTGACAGACACAGAAAGAGACAGAGAGAAGGGGGAGGGCCCAGAGCAGTCTCCATAGTTGTATGGCATCAGTTTTCGACATGGTTTCATTCCACACATGTGGGAGGGGGCCGCACAGGGTGGGAACTGGGCTGGGGGCCTCCCGCATGGGAAGCGCACCTCAGTTCAGCACGTGGCTCCACATGGGCCGGGGCCGGGATTTGATCCTCGGTCCCCAGGGCTGCAAAATGAGCGCTTAACCCGCTGAACCTTCCCGGCTTCCTCACTTTAAACTGTTGACACTTGATGAATAGTCTCCAAGGTACAGGCTTCTGGTGTCATCACTTAGGCAACTTTCAGACTGTACCTGAGTTAGGATTTCCAGGACTCTTTGGACAAGAAGCAGATGGCTTCATGAGATTGCTAACCTAAGAACTAGATTAGTCACAGGACTGAATGAATTGATGGAAGATGATTATAGTTTGAAATGTTACTGATTTTTTTTAACGTTGTGTTCTCTGGATATATAAGGAAGCCTTTTTCTTTGTAAGCTGTGTGTGACTCATAACAATTTAGCAGACTCTGCTTTTGCAAGCTGAAACGAAACTTTAAAACATCTTAGTTCTCTCTCTCTGTATCTCTCTCTCTCTCTCTCTGTCAAAAATAAAAATAAAATAAAATAAAATAAAACATCTTATTCTCATTGGCCCCACTCCCCTCTCCTTCTCCCCCAAAAACTCTTCCTGAAATCTCTTTAACTTTTCATAGCAGTGCAGATATTTGCATAGGTTTGTTAAGAATATATCCTCTTTTTTACCACTGGAAAAATTGGAAAGTTGGTTTCTCAGTGAAGACTTTGCCCTGTCGTATTTAAGAATGAAGCTTATTTATTCAAGTATGACTAACGCTGTTAAGGAAATAGGAGTCAATACTTTTGCTGCCCTCCCGGGAAAACTGACCTGGCACCCAGTTTACAGAGCTTCCCAACTTATAGCTGAGTAAGGAAGACCACTTCCCGGAAGGTCCCCAAATCCTAGATCTTTGGGAGATTCAAGAAGAGAGGAATGCACCTAAATTTAAAGTCTATTCTGAGATTCCTTATGGAAACTTTCAACAAATATATGAGGTCTGTGTGGTAAATTAACATTCCTGCTGCACCTGTGTATATAATCAGACCAAACCTAAGGAGAACAGCCTTATTTTGTAATCAAGAATAATCTTTCTTTGAGATTATTTTTTGACCGAAGGGGGTACATGAGTTTCCTATTTCTGCTGTAACCAATTATCATGAACTTGGTAGCTTAAAACACCATAAATTTATTCCACAGTTCTGGAAATCAGAAGTCCAAAATGGGTCTCACTGGGCTAAAATCACGATGCCAGCAGGGCCATGTAACTTCTGGAGATTAGGGCAGGGGTGTCCAACCTTTTGGCTTCCCTGGGCCACACTGGAAGAAAAATTGTCTTGGGCCACCCATACAATGCATTAACACTAACAATAGCTGATGAGCTATAAAAAAAAAAAAGAAAAGAAAAGTCACAAATATATCTCATGATGTTCTAAGAACTTGTGTTGGGCCTCATTCAGAGCTGTCCTGGGCTGCAGGTTGGACATACCTGTTCCAGGGGAGGAGCCATTTTTTGCCTTTTCCAGCTTCCTGAGGCTGCCTGTGTTTCTCAACATGGAGCTCCCTTCTATCTCCAAAACCAGCAATGGCTGCTGAGTCTTTCTTGTGATGCCATCTCTCTGCTCTGCCTCTTGCCTCCTCCTTCCCCATTTATGGACCCTTGGGACTATATTGGACCCACCCACATAAGCCAGTATAATCTTCTGTCTCACAGTCATCTGATCAGCAACCGTAATTCCCCCCCTGCCATGTAATGTAACATATTTATCCATAAATTCCAGGGATTAGGACATGGGCATAGGGAGAGATCATTGGGAAAAATTTGTACTTCAGTGCAAAACTGCATCTAGAGCAGGAGTCTGCAAATTATTGCATATAGAGCAAATCCAGCAGCCCCCTGTTTGTGTATTCCTATGAGTGGATTTTACACTTTTAAAGGGTTGAAAAAAGAATATTTTGTGATGTGTGAAAATTATATAACATTCAGATTTTAGTGCCCATAAATAAAATTTGATTGGCACGTAGCCATGCTCACCCACGTATTATCTATGGCTACTTTCACACATAAAGGACCACGTTGAATACTTGAAATAATAAAGACAACATAGCCCACAAAATCTAAAATATTCACTACCTGTCCCTTAATAGTAAAAGTTTGCTGCCCCTAGGCTAGCACATACCCCTTGCAGGTTATCTGATTCTAGCTTTTCATTGCTTCTGAACTATTTTGTATGTGTTGTGTGGCTCTGACTCCCCGCAACCCTATGAATGAGTGATGCCCACAATGTCCTGTCCTCAGTAGCCCGGCTCAGCTCCTGTAGACTCATTTCTGTGGCTTCTTTTATGGGGTCAATCCATCTCATATCTGGTCTTCCTTTTTTTCTGCTGCCTTCTATTTCCCCGGCATTATTGTCTTTTCCAAAGAACCCTATCTTCCCATGTGTCGGCTGTAGGACAGCTTCAGTTTAATCATTTTTGCCTCCAGCAATGTTTCAGACTTAATTTGCTCTAAGACCCATTTGTTGATCTTTCTTTTGGGCTAGGATATTCATAGAGCTCTCCTCCAACACCATATTTCAAATAAACCTTTTTTTATTTTTCTAGCAGTCTTTGTTACTGTCCAACTTTCATATCTGTACATAGTAATTGGGAATACAGGGTGTGGGTGATCTTAACCTTGGTCTCTAATGACCCACCTTAGCTCTTAGTGATCTTTCCTAATTCTTCCATTGCTGCCCTTCTGAGTCTTAGCCTTCTCTTGATATTCTGGCTAATGTCTCCATTTAAATTGATGACTGAGCCAAAGTAAGCAGTCTTTCATTTCTAAAGCTATTTTACAATTCTGTAAATTGTAGGAAACTGATTAAAAATAATAATAATAATAATCCTGTCTACTGACAAATTCTGACTAAGCTTCCACTGACTTAATTCCCTGACTCCTGAAGTAGCCTGTTTTGCTTCCTTCCTTTTGCGTATTTATGTCAGTATTCCTGATTTATAAATGTGTCTGTTTTGGAGGGGTTCTCCTGTGAACTAATTGTAACATCTTCCCAGTTCCCTCACTAATAATGAACTAAATGAAATCTTTAATATGTGTTCCCTTTATATCTGAATGCGAATCATGATTTTACTGTTTTTTGAAAATGATTTTTTTTTAATTGCTATTTATTTAATAGGGCTGCAAAGGTGAATGAGACCCCGTCTCAGCCCCTCTAAAGCCAGGTTCTGCTTTGGCTCTCATGTTACTGAAGCTTCCAGAGATACTACAGAAACCATTCTGCTGTTGGCCCCATTTACGTAGTGACACAGCCAACACCGGGACCCAAGCCCCACACAAAGGAGTCAGTCAGAGGAACATTTATAGACTGGAATCTGTCCAGAGGTAAATAGTAATAGTCTGGGGACCTGGGTGCACAAAAGACGAGGCTATAGGAGGAAGCGTTTTGCCTGGTAGCAAAGCAGATGGGCTTTGGAGTCAGATAGCCTAGTTCCTGCCCTAGTTCTGCCATAATGTGATCTTAGACAAGTGACATTATCTTCTCTGACCCTACTCCTGCAAAGGGCAGAATACCAAGTATTTTTGGAGTTGTTATGAGAACTACATAAAAGAAGCTGTGCTGGGTCCAGGGCCTCTCACACGCTAAGCCTTCAATAAATACTATCATCAGTGCGGGTCGCAAGTAGCTAAGGTTGACGGGCCACATGAATGCTGTTTTCCAATAAGAAGCATTGCTAATGGTTACTGAGTCCTTGCTATGAGGCAGGTGCTCAGTTAGTCCTGTTATTCCTAGGAAGCAGGCACTAGTACTATAGAGCATAGTTTATTGATGAAGTACTGCCATGGGGGAAAGAGCTGACTCTGGCCCCTAAAGTCCAAGCTAGCCCCAGTTTGGTGGAAGTTGCACAGGGACAAGGGTTTGGTTCAGAGAAAGATGTTTTCATATGTGAAGCTGTTGCATAATGGTCAATGGGAGGTAATGAGTTCCCTATCACACACAGTGTTCAAGCAGAGACTGGACAAGTTTTTGCTAACACTAAAGACGGGATTTACGTGTTCATATAGGAATTTGGGCTAGATGACCTCTAGATGCCTGTCCATTCAAATTCTGGATCACTGTTGCTTTTCCACTTTGTCGTGGACCCCCTCAGCCCCTACACGGTCCTATAATCTGAATCATTCTTTACCTCTCAGATGCCTTCTGATCCATGAGGTCTCTAAAAAGTGTTCTTCTCTTTGGTCTCTCTTAAAGATTTATTTTTTTATTGTTTTTGACAGAGGCAGAGAGAGGCAGAGACAAAGAGAGACAGAGAAACTGCTCTGGGGGAGGGCCCAGAGCAGTCTCCTTAGTTGTATGTCATCAGTTTTAGACTTGGTTTTGTTCCACACAGGTGGGCGGGGGCCGCTCAGTGGGGGAATCAGGCCAGGGGCCTCCCACATGGGATGCACACCCCCTCGAGCCAGGGGCAAAACTGGAGGGAGAGAACCAAACTAGGGGCCTCCCTCATGGGAGGCACACCTCAGTTCAGCACGTGGGTCCGCATGGGCCGGGGCTGGCATTCGCTCCTCAGTCCCCACAGCTACAAAATGAGCGCTTAACCCACTGAGCCATCCCGGCTTCCCCACTTTGGTTTCTTATTTTAGGTACAATTTGGAGGAGGGGCATCCCCATCTGTCATGCCTGCAATGCACCTTTCTTTCCAAAACAGATTTTATCCTCTCCAAGCGAGGCCCCTCATTACTGCGCCCCTGGCTCCAGGGGACCAGTGCAGGCCCATCAGTAGTCCCTCTTCAGATTGCTCCAAGCTGCAGCGTGGAAGAGAAGTTTTTTTTGACCACTGGGCACTGAAGTAGAAGGGTAAATTTGGAGTTACTTGTGGCCATATTCCTAAGGTGACCAGACGTCCCGCTTTTGGTGGGACAGTCCCAATTTTTAACAATTTGTCCCGTGTCCCGCAGCGTTTTAAAAAAGTCCCGATTTTTGAAAAGAATGCACGACAAGCTAGGAAACGGCGGGAGATAGACCTGATTTTTAATCAAGAACCCCCTCCCCCCGGTCAATGGTGTCCCGCTTTACCAATGTTAAAATCTGGTCACCTTACATATTCCCCAACACATGGAAAAAGCCATTAGAAGGTAGGATAGAATAAAGTCAAAATGTTCAGCAACAACAAAAATGGCAGAAATACAAGAGTCCTGCTGGTGCTTGAGGCTCAGGGCCAGCTCACCTACCACCCCCTCTCTTGTCCTTTCCACAGCTGGGCCAGGTGTCCCCCAACATGACTGTTTTTAGTTTAAGCTAATTGGGCTACTTACAACCAGAAGTTCTCTTCAGCAGGCTTATCCTTTATAAAGCACACAGGCCGAATGAATAATATGCATTAATATATCTGACACCTAATTTCCATTACAATGATCCCCTCCCCAAGCACTGTGTGGGTCTATAGTTTCCTCCTCCGCATCTGCTGTCTTAACTTTATTTCCTGATCAGAAAAGTCTAAATAAAAGGAGGGGCAGGAACCTCCCCTGGAGAACACGAGTTGATCCTAAGAGCAGTGGTGCCAACCGTGCCCCTCCCTGCCCTGTGCCTTGCTTGCGGTTGTCAGGAACATTTGAAGAAATGAATGAAGAAACCAAAGACAGGACATTGCAGGGTCTTCCTCAAAAGCAATCTCTGCAGCAGCCAGGATTCCACAGGCTAACTCATGTGCTAGGAACCTAAGTTCTGCTCCAGATGCTGCCACCCACTCACCAGGCAGAGGTAGGCACGTCAGTGCCCTCCCGGAGGCAGACTGCCTGAACAGTCTGGAAGCTTCAGCCTCCTGGCCCTTGTTGGCACAGGCTGTTCGTGGCCCTGTACCTGATTCTGTCTTTGTAATTTTGCACTCTTTACTGAAATAGGGGCCCTCCGCATTGTAGATGGTTCAAGACTCATGGATCCCAACCCACCAGGGCCTCTGTCTGGGCCTTTGTTTCCTTTGAAAGGAAGGGGTTGTTTAGATGGTCTTGGAGGATTCTGTGCCTCTGCCACTAATCAAACTGCCGTGCTCCCAGACCGCTGATTGACATTTTGATAAAAGTCTTTGTTGTTGGACATACCTCAGAGAAACCACAGAGCCTGCTTAAAACACAACAGTGGTTACCCATTGCTGCTTGGGTCAAAGGTGAAGGTTCTTTGACTTACGGAGCCCTGCCACGCCTGGTCCCTACCTCCCCCTTGCTCTCCATTCTTCTTGCTTTGTGTACTCTAGCTATTCTGGCTTTCTTTCAAGTCTATGCTCCCCAAACCTTAGGGTGTTCGCATACAGTATGCTATTCTTCCTCTCTGGAAGGCTCTTTCTCACTCCCTTTAAAGTTCCCTGATTCTTTTACCTCACTGATTCTTGCTCTCCTTCAGGTTCTAGCTCTTCCTTGACCTCTCTGAGCCTGAGATCAGTTCCCCTGCCATATGCTCCATGTGTCCCACTGTACTCTGCTATACAGCACTTATTGCCATTAGAACTTTACATTGATCTCTCTGATTGTTTAACATCTTCTTCTCAACTAGGCTATAAGATCCACCAAGGCTGGAACTGTCTGCTTCGGCTCATCACATCTTTAATTAATGCCTCACTCAGTGACTTTCAATAGGGGGCCAGTTTTGCTCCCAGGGGACATTTGGCAATGTCTCGGGACATTTTTGGTTGTCAATACTAGGGGCTGCGACCGGTTTCTAAGGCCGTGGATACTGGTAAACAGCCTGTTATACAAAGGACAGTCCCCACAACAAAGACTTATCCTGACCAAAATGTTCCTGCACAAGTTGAGAAACTGGCCTAGCACAATACCTGGCCCTGAGAAGGGACCCAGTGAGGGTTTGTTGAGTGAGTGAATGACAGCAAGCCATCTATCTTTTTGAGTGTGTTCCTTTTGAATTTGTCCCAAAATGATCTCAAAAATCTGATATGAAGCTTGAGTGTTAACAAGGGGGAAAAGCTGGTAGGACTGGAACTAGACTGTTATCCGAAGACCTCCTCTAGGTGAAGATCCTGGCATGTGAAAACCGGAAAGCCCTTGTGCTAATAACATTGGGCGATAAACCAGTTCTCACTACCAACTCTGCCCGTGTAAACGTGCAGAGCCTTGAGGTGTCGGCCAATGTAGGGGAGGAGTAGGTAAGAGAGAGAGGCCTTCCCCTTCCATCCCAGCCATGAAAGGATCCCCCACCAAGGCTCCTCACTTAGCACATCTTGACAGCTGTCTTTCTGTTACCTTTCACCCCCTTAACGTTTCATCTGCCTGTAGCTCAGATCCTTTCCCTTAAAAGTCCATCAGTTTTTCCCACCGCTACCATCTTTGTCCTACACCTGGTCACCGCTCTCCTGGCTTCCCAGCTTCCTTGCTTCAAGCCACCCTCTCTCCCTTAGCAAACAGAGATCCGCAGCAGCAAAGCACACACTGAATTGTCAATGAAAGAAATGGCCAAGCCCGTAGAGAATTTTTATAGGAATTTATTTGAGCCAAACTGATGATGTATGCTGGGGAGCAAGATCTCAAATGCTCTGGAGAATCACAGTGTTGCAGCTTCTTTTATGCTTTTGAAATGAAAGCAGGGCAGAGTGGGCACTCAATGAACGACAGCTGCTGTGCCATCATAATGCAATGATATTGCTAATAATACATAGGAGAGATTTAACAGGAACAAAAAGAAAAAAAGCAAGGCAGGATTAGAGGATGACATCATTAACAAGACTATGTGCTCTCCTGAGGGCATATAGTACCCCAGGCACATAACTTCAAAGGTATGTTAACCTACATGCACAAGAACAGTGGACAGTGCTGGCTTAAACCTTTGACTTAAGAAGTTCTATGACTGGGGTGTGACTGCCCACCATGATTAAGAATCTATGATTAGGTCACCCTGTGAGCTTCCTTTCCATAGAATTCCTTTTCTTCTTCCACAGAATTATATTCAGTATGACTGTAATCATCACTTACATATTTACCCCTTATGTTTATAAGTCATGCTCTAACCCAAGCCCATTTGGCAAATAAAAAGACATTCAGAAAAGGAGGTTTTGGGGGGAAAGGGTGTGTCAAGTAACTGATAAGAATAGGACTTAATTCTGAATCGTAGTTTTAGAATTATGATGGTGCCTAGTACATGATGGGTGTGTGGGTGTGTGGATGGAATAAGACAGGAACATATGAATTACGATATGATTACTTTTAATCTCACTCATTTTGCAAACGAGAAAACTGTGACCTAAGAAGGTTAAAGTTGCAATGACTTGATAGCAAAACTAGGACTTATTAATACATTTGGGACTTCTGATTCTTAACTCAAAGCTTGAAAGTCTAGAGTGGGGTTGGCGAACCTATGGCACGCATGCCCAAAGTGGCACGCAGAGCAATTATTTTGGCACGCAGAGCTGTGAATACCATTTAAAAAATTATTGTTTATGCTCTTATAGACACAAAAATAATCGATACCTCTATCTCACTCGATGGGTTGGCACGCGAGTCAAGCGAGTATACTCTTATTTCATAAACCTTGGCACTCAATCGCCAAAAGTTTCGCCACCCCTGGACTCTAGAGCTTTCCACTCCATACCCAACTTCTTCCTTTTTCAGTAGGGCTGGGACATGTGAACCTGTCAAGAAAGATTTCTGCTTGAAATGGGTATTGTATTAAAGAATTTAAACTTAAAGGTTATCTTCATGGAAGCAACGCAAGTGTTCATCAGTGGATGAATGGATAAGCAAAACATGGTATATACATATAACGGAATACTATTTAGCCCTAAGAGGAAGGAAATTTTGACATACACTATAGCATGGTAGAAACTTGAAGACATTATGCTAAGTGAACTAAGTCAGTCACAAAAAGACAAATACCGTCTGGTTCTACTTATAGATGGTAGTCAGTAGCATAGAGACTAAAAATAGCATGGTGTTTGCCAGGGGTGAGGGTGATGGGGGAATGGAAGCTATCATTTAATGGGTACAGAGTTTCAGTTTTACAAGATGAAAAGAGTTATGGAAATGGATGGTGGTAATGGTTGCACAACATTATACGAATGTATTTAATATCAATATTATGAATGTACACTTGAAATGGTTAAGGTGGTAAATTTTATATTATGTGTATTTTACCACAATTGGAGTAAAAGAAAAAAAAAAGAGATTGTGTTATCTGGATAATTTTCTATCTGGGCCTCTTCAAACATGTGGATGAAGGAGGTATCACCGTTACCCGTTACCACTTCACCTCGTCAAGCACATTGTAGGGATGGAAAGCTTTTCCCTTCTTCTTTTCCAGGTTCTATGGCTGGTCTCAGAATTAAATTGACATAAGACAGATTAACAGAAGAAAAACAAATTTTGTAGGTATGAAAAATGAGACCCAAAGAAGTAACCAAAGCAGGTAGTTTTTGTATCTTTTAGACAAAGAAACAATAAATGTGTGAATCATTGATAAGACAAGTTCAGGTTTGGGGTGGTAAATTAGTGAAGAAGGAACAACGTTTGTTATATAGTTTTTTGGTCCCGAATTTTTCTGTCTGGTGATGAAAGATGTCTTCTCCCCTCCCGGGACAGGGAGGGTACATTTCACCTGGGAGGTTTACCTTCTGTTTTCAAGGGGACAAAGGAGGGTCAGAGTGTCCTTGTATCAGTTGTTTCTTAGGTAACTTTAATTCACAATAATCAATTTGCCAAAATGATATATTTTGGGGTGACACACTCTGCTCCTCTTAGGCATCATTTCCACCTTGATTGTGACTTTGGCAGTGGCTTGGAAATTAGATTCATTTCTACCTGTTTGCAGAAAGAAGTCTGAGAGGTATTACTAAATCTTACCCATGTTCCCCTTCCTGATTTATCTGTAAGCCGCCCTCAAGGGAGTGGGGTGTGTGACCTTTCAGGTTTCTGACATTCCCCAGCCACCTCCTGCAGAAAGAATGGGGCAGGGTACATTCTTGAACCCTGGCCCAGCTTCGATTTTCCTCAAACCAGTTTTTTCCAGGCTCCATTCCTGCTAAGTGCAGCAAAGAGTAAATAAAAAGCTTTGTCATGGCCTTGTGCTTGGGAGACAAGGAAGGAATAAGGTAGGCAGCCTTAGCCTGGGGAACTGAAACAGCTCTTGTTTTCCCCCTCTGAGGTGGGGGGAGAATCTTGGGGCCTGGAATCTTCTAATTATCCTAATTCAAAGAAGCTTTGTAATGCAGTTCAGGGCAAGGAGGGGGAAGGCACCTTTGGAATAGTAAGAGCAAGAGGGGAGTCATGCTTCACAGCAAAGAGGATGAGAACCAGAGTGATAAGGGAATACCAACTTCTCATTCAGATCGAAAAGGCATGACCTCCAGGAGGCAATCAGTTCTTATGGGGGAGGCATGTTTGCTTTCAGGTATTGATCAGACTAGAGTGTCAGCCTGTAGTGGAAACCCCCACGGCTCTCTTCCCCTTCACGGAACCATGGCTCCCCATTTGCTCTGGATGGGGATGGCCTGACAAGGAGAGCAGAGAGAAGGGACAACGTTAGGGAGTACGCAGGCGACTGGGCAGGACACCTTCTCTTTGTTGCTCGGATCACATTGGTAATTCGAAAAGCTGAACAACCTGTTCTCTACTTCCTCTACTATCTTCCCAGGGCCAAGAGAGATAATGGATGGGAAAGTCAGGTATCAAAATGCACCCCGGGTGCCATCAATCGCCACCCAAGAAGAGTTTATTTGCCAGCCTCTTCCTTCAGGTCCTGTCACTCCGGCACAAGGGTTCTCAGCTGTGGCACTATTGACATTTTGGGCTGGATAGTTCTTTCTTCAGCTGAGGCACAGGTGGGATTATCGAGCTGCGGATGAGGCTGTGGCCTTGGTTGGTGCTCTTCGTTTGCTCTTGCTCCTTCCAAAGACCTGGGAGAGGCCCTGACAAGTATGTCTGCAGAGTAAACATTTTTGTAAAATGTGCAAAAACTAGATCTTCTAACTGCAATCCGTGAAGATCACTCACCGTCTTCTTTGACATCAACATTTTCATACCAAAATTTGTGTTTTTAATTTTTTGTCATTCTTGTCTTCAAGATGGCCCCTGGTGGGGCTCAGGACATACTACCCCAGCAAAAACGACACATGGGCATGTTAACTATTTTAAGCTGAACAAATTTGAGAAAATGGCAGAAGCAGGAAGGTCATGCTGACCTCCTTCCCTCTCCCTTCCTCCCCTATAGGAGGTCACAAAACCCTCACATGAGAGGTGCCTCCCTATACCTGGAGGAAGAGAGCATCTTTCTCTCTGAAGGAAAAGGGACGCCAAGAAGAACCCCAACAAACTGGCCTCAGTTTACTAGAATTAGCATATATATATATATATATATATTAGACATTTTATTATTTGAGAGATGGCGAGAGAAAGAGAGAGAGAGAAGGGGGAGGTTCTCGGAGCCGTCTCCACAACTGCACACCATTAGTTGGGTGTGACATGTTTTATTCCACACAGGAGGATGTGGGGCCACGCAGGGCGGGAACTGAACTGGGGGCCTCCCTCACAGGAAGCAAGAACCCTCACTGCCATCTCAGTGGCTACCAGCTTCCCTGCAGTTCAGCACGTGGGTCTGCACGGACTGGGACTGGGACTTGACCCCCAGACCTCGCAGTTGCAAGGCAAGCACTCAACCTGCCAAGCCATCCCGGCATTCCAAGCTCCTATTTCTTTACCTATCTTACTTTTGTTTGCTTTTCTTAACTTTTTGTGTTTTTACATGACTGCCCACTCTTTACCAAATCCAGCATAAATATACTCAGGTTTCTGAGTCTTCATTCAAGTTTCTTCAGGTCTTCATTTCCTTTTGAAGGCTCCAGTGTCATGGAAAACCTGTTAAATAAACATATGTGCTTTTCTCCTGTTAATCTCTTTTTCAGTTTCATTTTTAGACCCAGCCAGGGTCTCTAAAAGGGTCCAAGAAAACATTTTTCTCCCCTATACCCTCAAATAGTCTGAGCTTCAGGCCCTACAAACCCAGATCAGACCCTGGGGTCAGATAACCCTCGGTTCAAATCTTAGCTCTACCCCATCCTAACTTACTTAGAATTTTTCATCTCTTTGAGCCTCAGTTCCCTCATTTGAAAAATGGGTTTATTAATGGTGACCCCTCCTAAGATTCCTGTGAAAACTAAGTGAGAAAATACATGTAGCCCCCTGCCCAGAACAACTGACCATTCAATAAATGGTGACCATTACAAAGGTGGTAAGGTTTATCTTTCTATTGGTGGAAATCAAATAAAGTGACCCTTTTGAGTTGGGGGGAGGACTATTAGCTCTCCAAAGGCAGGAGACCAAGATGACATTGAGGGGCAAAAACATTTGGCTAGGGGAAGCCTGAATGGCTCAGCAGGTTGAGCGCTAGTCTTGTAGCCCTGGGGTCCGAGGATCAAGTCCTGGCCCTGGCCCATGCAGACCCATATGCTGAACTGGGGTGTGTCCCTAGTTCGATTCTCACCAGGGCAAGGCCCCCAGTTCAGCTCCTGCCCCTGATGTGTGCTTCCCATGTAGGAGGCCCCCAGCTCATGGGGGGTGGATCTCCCATGTGGGAGGCCCCCAGCCAGGTTTCTGCCCTGCGCAGACCCATGCTCACTTGTGGAATGAAAACAATGTAGAAAACTAATGACATGCAACTATGGAGACTGCTCTGGGCCCTCCCCCTTCTCTCTGTCTCTCTCTCT
>PVKE010015320.1:0-33645 GCA_004027555.1 Craseonycteris thonglongyai
AGGGCACCAGCATTATGGACACACTCAATGGTTTGGTGGTTACCTGGGGAGGGAGAAGGAGGGGGGAGGGAGAGTTGGGGGGGGAGGTGGGAGTGGACACCAGATATATGGTGATGGAAGGGGAACTGATTCTGGGTGGTAGGCACATAATGCGATACATGGGTGATGTGATGTGCACTTGTACATCCGGAAACTAATTGTTACCAATCAATGTCACCCCGTTAAATTTAACAATAAAAAAATTAATTAATTAAAAAATAAATAAATAAATAAAACACAACTGAAAAAATAAACCCAAAAAACAAACAAACAAAAAACAAAAGTGAATAAGCTAAAAGAATTGGAATTTATGAGTAACTTGTGACACAGAACACTAATTCTATGGGAATGATGTTAGATTCATTGTGACCTTTTGGTGGTAACAGCATTGCTTAAGTTACTTCAAGAATAATCTCTCCTATTTGATCTTCAAGGATCTATCATGTGCTGGAAAAAAAACTTGACTTCTGCGTTTTTGTGCTCTCATCCAGATTTATGCTCCCAATCAAAACTAAAAACAAAATCAGGCTCTCAATGGCACAGTAGCAATACAATAATAAATTCACATTTTAAAGTCAATATTTGTGCCAAGCACAACAGTAATATGCTTGTACTGTTTAATGAAAGACAATCCCTGATTTCACTTCACTTACTAACACTTAATGAAGTAACAGGGATAGTAATACTTAAAGGCTTTACTAGTAAAGTACCGTATTTT
The DNA here is from genome assembly GCA_004027555.1 of Craseonycteris thonglongyai. NCBI lineage: Eukaryota > Metazoa > Chordata > Mammalia > Chiroptera > Craseonycteridae > Craseonycteris > Craseonycteris thonglongyai. Next base: position 758 of record PVKE010015320.1, read on the forward strand.
CCGGCATATAAGACGACCGGGCATATAAGACGACCCCCTAATTTTACAGTTAAAACATAGGTTTAGGCCTATATTTGCTGTATAAGACTACAGCCTCGGAAGTGGGGGTAGTCTTATACAGCGAATATAGGCCTAAACCTATGTTTTAACTGTAAAATTAGGGGGTCATCTTATGCGCACGGTCATCTTATATGCTGGAAAATACGGGTATGGCAGAAACATTTAGGTTCTAGAACAAACCTCTCAGACATATTAGTTGAAAAAATATAAGTAATCACATTTCAACTGTGGCTTTGAAAAACATTGGGAATCATTTGTAGAATTTTCTGATTAAAAGCATTTGTTTAGTCATATTTTTTCCCTATCAGAGACTGTTGTTTTCTAAGCTGCAGGAGAGTATACCTACAGCAACATCTACCTTAATCACTAAATGTAAATATTGAAATGATTAATCATAAATGACCAAGAAAGGAAAACACTATTTTCATTATTTGGTTCATATCACATAATTATTTTTTCTCTCTTATCATCTGTGTGTTTGACAAACACAAGCACAAACAGTTTGTGCTAACTCAAACCACCAACGTTACTGTTTCTCTGGCACATTGCCCAGGGAGGCACCTTCACACCAAGGAGGAGACAGACGCCAGCCACAGCACTGAAGGACATGTGTGGAATAAAAAGGGAGACTGGCTAAGATTCTCTTCTATAAAACACAGAAAGGTAGACCCCTCCATAGAGACAGAGTATAGATCTTAATGCTCCAGACATCATTATGTGTCACCATTACATTTAGAAATACTTCATAACCATAACTATCCTGGCATTCTCAGTCCTTTGGTACAACAAACAAACAAATGGATTATGGACCCTGCCAGTACTTCTATTTTGCCTGGTATCCTTCCATATAGCTCAAGATAAGATAAATACTATTATAGAGAAAAACTACATTACCTATACCCACTCCTGCTTTGCTATGCTGCCTCACTTAAACAGAAAAGGGTAAAAGTGGAAACTATTAATATTTTTTGTGTAATAGAAGGGAAGAACAGCCCAGAGTCTGTAGTCCTTTCATCTTCACTTCAGAATTCTAAGACTCTGAAGAATGTGAAAACGGCTCTGTATTGTATTAACAGGGGCTTTGGAGACCAGGATCCAAACTCTACCTCCACAACTTTCTAAGTGATCTAAACATGCCACTTAATTTCTCTCAGTCTCCTTTTACTCATATGTAAAATTAATATGATAATATTTTCTGCACTGAGTTGTTAGAAGGCTCAAATAAAATAATATAGATATTTTAGTACTTTGTTTCCTTTGTAAAGAATAAAATATCTTTAAAAAGTACATACTACATTACTTCAAATAGCAAATATTTGAAGATCATTCTTATAATTAAGAAAATGTAATAAACACTATTATTAATTTTGTAGGAACCTTAGGAGGTCATGAAGATAAGATCCCATAAGAGTACAAATATCCTCTACAACATCCCTGTTTAAAATTTTCCACAGCCAGATTTCTAGTGATGTTATTCTATTAGTGAACCTACCCATTCATTAATTCAACAAATATTTATTGAATACATACTAAATTTGAGGCACTCTTTCTTCATGTAGTCCAACTGTATCAATGCCAGATAGTCATTAACTATTCCTAAGTCATTTTATATATACATTGATAACAATTTTCTATTATCTTAACTCCCTAAAACAATCAAAAAACAAAATCTTATCTTCTTCTATTCAACAAAACTTCAACCAGCTAACATGTATTGGGCCAAACTTCCCTAGGTTATTTAATTACTATTCTTATTACATCTTCAGGAACTCACCACCATTCTATCACTTATAATAAAATCTAATTTGACCACAGATCCCTTCAATGCATGGTGTATCAACTACAACACAATACTTGAGATGTAACCAGACCAAGGCAAAGGTCTAACCATTTCATGCTATATTTAACTTCTTAATAACAAAATTATTTAGCAGTACTTGTAATAATGCTAATTTGGTTTGAACACTGCTTTGAGATTACTGTTATTAAATATATGCCATTTATTGCACTCTAGACTAAATTAATGCTGCTACTGAAAAAGGATACTACCTATGGAAACATGATGGAGGTTAGGGACAAAACATTCTATTTAAAAATATTAGACAACAACTAGATACAGACCCATTAAAAATCTATAATTAAGTGTTTCTCAAACTTTAGCAATATTCCAACTCCTATTGAAGGGTTCACAAAAACTTCATTTACATAAATAAGACTTTTATTAGAAAGCACTGTTTGTTGTTTTAGGTAAAATTTAAAAAGGAGATTATTAATGTTTGTTTTTAACATGTGGTAGTAGTAGGTCCATTGCATTAAAGATTCATTTTTCAGTACTGCTCTTATCCATTCTACTGCCCACACTTTAATTCTCCCTCTAGCACCTAACCCATCACAGAATTTTCTAATGGTAGTGATAGAAGCAATGTTTCCTCTTCTCCAACTTCCTTACACTCTTGAATCCAAAAGAAGAGGTAAAGTTAAGAATGCTATGTAAGCATTAGTACAGTTAGAATACAATATAAATATTGACTACCGGTAATTAGAAAAAAATGACTATGAGAATTCCAAAAGGTCAAATTTATGGGATGGGTAAAGTTATTTCTACCTATACATTTGTGGCCAAAAGTGCCTTTGTTATTAAATTTAAAAGTTTACAATGAATAATTCAATTTAAGAAGTTAGAAGGTATCAGAAAACAAACAAAAAAAAAAATACAAGAAAAACAAGGGAGAAACAATACAGGCAAAAGCAAGTTTAAATAGTTAGCATACTGAAAAGCAGTAGGTTGACAAATATAATAAATCTAAAACATGGATCCTTAACAGATAGTGGGGAATAGATAAGTAGAAAATCCACTGAAAATTAGGATTAAGGGACAAAAGGGAATATATAACAGAAAGTAAATGGAAAACAAAATAAGTGATACATTTTAAACCGATACTATTGTATTTAAAATCTCAATGAAATATATAATTTTCTAGGAAATTTTTTTTCTGGCAAAACGATCTGACTTAAAGTAAAAAAAAGAAATGTAGGGGAAGCCGGGATGGCTCAGCGGGTTAGGTGCTCACTTTGAAGCCCCGGGGACCGAGGATCAAATCCTGGCCCTGGCCATGCGGACCCATATGCTGAACTAGGGAGTGCCCCCAGTTCACTTCTCACCGGGTCGAAACCCCGGCCCAGTTCCTGCCCTGTGCAGCCCCACGTCCACCTGTGGAATGAAACTATGTGAAAAAATTGATGATGTGAAACTATGGAGACTGTTCTGGGCCCTCCCCCTTCTCTCTGTCTCTGTCTCTGTATCTCTCTCTCTGTCAAAAACAATAACTACATCTTAAAAAAAAGATGTAAAAAAAATTCCACATGAAACTAGGCCTGAATGTTTTATGAATATATTTTTTCAAAATTTTAAGGGATAATTAATTCATATATTATCTGTATAGCCTAAAAAACGTTGAAAAACTTTCAATTCAACTATGAATGTTGGTAGTGAAATTTAAAGTTTTATTTATTTATTTATTTATTTATTTATTTATTGACAGAGAGAGAGAGAGATACAGAGACAGAGACAGAGACATGGTACTAAAATGTAACAAAAGAGTACAAATAAATATACAAATTAATCTCATTTATCAATACAAATGTTAAAATAAATGTAATATAAGTTAATAAAATCATGCAGTACATTAAAACAAGACTACACTATGACTAATACAGGGTTTATGTCATTAATAAATTTGAAAAACAAAACCAATAAGATATGCCATAAAATGAAATGTAATTTCTCAAAGAACTCCTAATAAACTATGACTAGAATGCTTTTTTAATAATAAAGAATATGTTAAATAGTCAATATTTAATGATGAAATATTAAAAACAATTCCATAAATTAAAACTACACTAAATATCTGCTATCTCTTGTATTACTTAATATTATTCTTGACATAAGAGGCAATGTTAATAAGAAGAGACAAAAGAAAAAGGGAGGGCACATAAGAGAAAACACGGCAGCTGAAATATGATCTAAGCTAATAAGTTTGAAAAAGAGGGAAGTTTTAAAATGAACCAGCAAAATTCACTTCCATCACTAAATATAGTAAAAAACAGAAAATAGAATGAATATCTCACTCATAAAAGCAAGTAAGAATATTAAATATTACAGAGAAAATATAAAAAATGCACAGAAGCTGTACTTAAAAACTACATTTTTGAGGTATATAAAAGAATTCAATAAATGATTTTGAATAAAAAGATTCAATACTATGAAGATATTAGTTTACCCTGTAGTTTTAAATAAAGGTAATACAATTTTTTTAAATATTACTTTGGAATTTCTTTTTCTTTATTTTTACCACAATTTCTTTTTTTTTTTAATTTGTTGAGGTGACATTGGTTAGTAAAATTATATAGGCTTCAAGTGTACAGGTCTGTATTACATCATCTATGTGTTGCAAGTGTGCTCACTACCCAGAGTCAGTTCTTCCATCACCATATATTTGACCCCTCTTTCTCCACCCTCCCACTTACCCTCTAGCAACCACTGAACTATTATGTATATCTGTGTTTGTTTGTTTGTCTTGTTCTTTTGTTGACTTAAGTTTTATATACCACATATGAGTGAAGTCATGTGGTGCAATGAACAATTTATAAGTCTAAAATAAACTTTAAAGAAGTATACAAACACCTTAGAAGAAAATTATGAATGTGGTTTTGCAATATCTACTTTTAAAAAATATTGTAAAGCTACAGTCATTAATACAGCACACAACTAATTATAAAAGTTTAAATAGAAAGATCAATGGGAATAGAAAAAAAAACACTAAGAAATATTCGATCAGAATGTAATTTAAAAATGTTATTTAAAGTCAGAGGTAATAAGATAAATTATTTTTAATAAATGACCAATATTTGGTCAACAGCTTGAGAAAAATTTAAGTTATATCTCTGGATGAAATTACACATCAAAATACTACATTCAAGAGGAATTAAAGTTAAGTGTATTAAAATACTATCAAAAATCAGAAGAAAATATACAGAATATTATCTAATATCAGAGTGTGGGAAGTCTTTCTAAACAGACCCTCAACAGAAAAATGATATTAAATGGAGGGAAAGACTTGACAATAAAACCATAAAGTTAAAAAAAAATGACAATATGTAACATATATGACAGATAAAGGTTAATACCATTAAAATATACATTAACAGTCTTACAAAACCATAAGAGCTAGACAAATCCTTTAAAGGAAAAATGAGCACCCATCATAAATAGAAAATTCAGAAAGAAAGAGATATTTAATATGAATGAGTCTTCATTCTCAATAATAACCAAAGAAATTCAAAATAAATCAGCAACAATGCTATTTTCCCCTATCAAATTGGACAGAAACTTTTAAATGAATAATACTTTTGATTAAGGGCAAGAAAATAGTTGCAGATACTGCTAGTGAGAGCACAGAACACTATACCTTTTCTGAAGGGCAATGTGGGAATATGAATTAAAAGCCTTTTAAGAGCAAACACCTTTTTGACTCAGGGATTTCATTTTTTGGAATGTATTCTAATAAAATAGTCATGAGTTAATATTGAAAAGTATTAAAAAGTTATCCATACTCAAGGTTTTCTTTATAATAATAAACAATAAAAATCTAAAATGTTAAATAAAAGACTCAGTTTAAATTATAAAACCTCATTTAATGCAATACTTTCTGAAAATAAAAATACTTTAGAAGATGATATAACCACAGGGAAATTCACAATAGATCTTTAAGTGGGAAAAATACATTATAAAAGAATAGTAAAAGGATGATTTTAATTTTAAGAAAAAGGTTAACATGTATATGCATAAATTAAAATGGAAAGGATATGCAATATGATATAGGTAATTTAAAAGTCGACTTTAATTTCTTTTGTGCATGTTTCTATATTTTTAACAATAAATACATAAGAAATTTGTAATGAAGAAAATAATAACAAGGTTACCCAATGCTTGAGATATAGTATTGAATACTGATAACCAAAGATAGTACGTATTTCTTGGAGATAAGTGTTTAGGTCACTTTAAAATTTCAGAATAATTATAACTAATTTAGGTGGATAGTAACTGCCCTAATCTCAACTAGACTAAAAATTTACACTGAGTTTTAGCAGTGTTGAATCAAACAACTTTATTTTCTTTTTATTTCTATTATAGAATATTTTTCTGTATAATGTTTATGGTGACAAAATATTAGGATATCAGAACAGACAATTATGTAAAATAAATCAAAATGGAAAATTCAATAAGAATCTTATTTTTTATGTTTACGAAACTGAGTACACAATAGTACACAAAAGAGAGTTCATATATCACATACAGACTCCAGAAAAAAACTTAAAGAATTTGAAAAGCTTAATTTTGCATGTTTCACTTTCCAGATTTATGCATGTTAACTGAGACTAGTACAGTTCTTACATTTTAAATTCATAATCATAATTAAAAGTAAAATCTGATGAAAAGTGGGGGCAGGAGAGAAAAGATAACCTAATGCTTAAAAACTTAATGCTGTGATGTGGACTTGTGCATCTGGAAACTATCTAATTATTACCAATCAATGTCACCCCAATAAATTCAACAATAAAAAAAAACCAACTTGATGCTGAATCATTACTAGGAGACAGCAAGATCCTCATCATTCATGTGGGCAAAAGCTTTCCTTTCCAAACCATTTCTGTTCTCACTGTTATAAAACCAATGACTGAAAAGGAAAGGAAAGACAGAATGATGTGCAAAGTAGCACACACCATGCCAGCGCAGCCTGATAAAGAGTATGTCACTAATGACTTTCTTTCTACCTATCAGTTATAATTTGAGTTAGTTTTTTCTTCCAAAATAACAAATAGCCTTCATGACTATGGAACAGAAACAGTGAAGTTCAAAATAATATCCACTTTCTCCTGAATTCTGACACATTATTTAATGGAATGAATTATTAATTATCGCTTAGGAAAGGGAAAACTTCTTTTTCTTCATCTAAGTTGAACATAACATGCCTTTAAGGGATGCCAGGATGGCTCAGCGGGTTGAACGCCCGTCTTGCAGCCCTGGGGTCCAAGGATCAAATCCCGACCCCAGCCTATGAACCCATATGCTGAACTGGGTTGTACCCCATGCAGGAGGCCCCCAGCCCAGTTCCTGCCCTGAACAGCCCTGCACCCACATGTGAAATGAAACTATGTAGAAAACCAATGACTTACAACTATGGAGATTGCTCTGGGCCCTCCCCCTTCTCTATTTCTCTCTCTCTCGTTCTCTCTCTCTCTCTCTCTCTGTCAAAAACAATAAAAATGAAGCTAAAACATGCCTTTACACTAAATAATTTTTTTATAAAAATTCAAAATAACACTTTAATCAGATGATTATTGCTAAATGTTCGGCTTAAATGAGATATTATCCATGACCTATAGGAAAATTCATATAAAGTTGTTTGATAAACACAGAAAACTAATGTAATTAAGTTTCCAAATTGTTAGTATATGTCTGAGTGATGACTGTCTGTAAGGGACAACTGATAGAATTAACTAATGACCATGCATTCAATCCATGATACCAAAAACTGGTAATATAGTACTTCATGTCCATAAAGGAATCAAAAGGGAGAGTTAGTCAAGACGTATAAATTATTGACTGATAGGGTAACAATTCTGTAATGTATTGGGGATTGTTTTCTTCTTACATATTTCAGAATTTAATAGCATCAATCACATATCTTCAAAAATAAAGATGTTCATCTCGTCAGAGTAACAGGTCATGAAATTTTAAATCCTGTGAAATTTGTTTAAACTTAATCAACTTATGATCTTATGGGCATGCTATAATAATAATAATAACAACTAAAACTTATCATCAGGAGAGCTCTAAGTGCCAGGTGCTATTCTAAAAGCTTTACTTGTCATAATTCTTTTAATGAGCCTATGGGGCAGGTACTGTTATTATCCCCATTTTAGATATAAGAAATTCAAAACAGAAAGGATCAGTGACTTGCCCAAAGTTACTCATCTAGTAAGTGACAGAGGCAGGATTTGAACAAAGTAATCAGGCCTCAGAATTCATTCATAAACCACTATGTAAAGCACATTCTATAAACTCTTTTTTAATAGATTTTACAGTTGACCCTTTTTGACCAGAAGAAATCAATTTAATGATTTAGATTCATAAATTAAGCTATTAGTATGATTTTAAGAGGAAAAACTAAAATCCTTTCATTTAATTTGTTCTTCTTTGACATAACTTTCTTTTTCATTTTCACACTTTTTTGTTAAGTAAATTAATGAAGCAGTTTACCATATAAGTTATATGTTTGTAGGCTAATAAAAAAAGAGGGCAAAAATTTTATTCTATAAACATTACAAAAAATAAAGGTTCAGGAACATACTTTACCCTCTTATACATAAACAAATATTAGAAGTAAGAATTTAGAGTTAGAATCCAGAAAAATCAGCAAATGCATTTGTTATACAAAATGACATCTCTACATTGATATGGCTGATATTTTCTTTACTGTACCTTTAATTTCTCCAAGAAGTTCACTGGTATTTAGTCTTTCCATTTTTTCCTTCCAATCTTTTGAAAGTAGTTTTTCCATGCAGGAAGAATCTATTAAAATTAAAAAGTAAGTATTAAAAATATTGCACATATATTTTATGTATTAAAATATTACAAATCCAGAAGACTAGTTTATGGAGAAATTCTATCATTTAAAAATGATTGAAGCAATTTTGGTTGTTGTTTTAACCCTAGAATATAGACAATTATATTACTGTATTAAGAAATACCACAACTAAATTTATTTTACCACAAGATAATTTAAACTAATCCCAGAAAAAAAAATAATGCTCAATAATCTTATCTTGTTATTATAATTCTAATCCTATTAATGTTCTGTCAGCATTTATCATTTTTTAGACTGACAGGGCAGAAAAGGGGGTTCTTTTCTACAGGTTTAGTTTAGATAATAATTTCTTTTAATCCAGGTGATTATTTTTTAAATCCAAACACAAATTTGTCAGTTCTTGAGGGGAGAAAAATAAAAACATGGCAAATTCTGCAAAACACCAATTTAGAGCAAAATGCAAAAGAAATAAATTCAAGATAATGAATATTGCTAATGTTCATTTTCTTAAAAGGAGATGCATATTCTTTTCAAGAACATACTTATTTAAACACCATTTGCCCTACTGCATTTCTAAGTAACATTTTAAATTATAGGAAGTAATCATACTTATTCTATAAAGATTCATAATGGTTACATAAGTTTAAACTTAAGAACAAATAATTAGCAAACTTTTCTCAATGAATTATGTTTTTCTCTCTATATTCAGATGAATTTGCAACTGGAGCTACTGCTTACAACTATTTATATGTATCTTTTAAGCATGAAATCTTAACAAATAGGTCATGTTTCCAAAAAGGAATACAGATTTAAATATTAAATCTATAGTGCAAAGCATACTCCCATTAAACTTTTACATTCCAAAGTGAAAATTCTGATAACATCATTTTTAAATTGTATTTAAAACAGTTACTCCAAATCCAAATGCCTTTCCTCTCCCTTATCAGCACCTATCTCTTTAACATTTTACCTTTGTTTGCCTTTTCTTTCTTTTTTTTTTTTTTTTTTTTTTTTTTTTTCCAACTTCTAAATCCTCCTTGAATTTTTCAGAACCACAGTAAGGTCAAGATGGATCTAAAGGGTTTTAGAAACTAGATAAGCTTTAAAAACAGTCAGTGAGCCATGGGTAAGAGATGAGAAGACCACTGCATGGTTAGAAAGTATTGATGAAAATAATTAACATTTGTCCATGACATAATCAATCAATCAGGGAATGGATGGAATCCAGATCAGCGTGTCATGAAAAGTCTGATGAAGAACAACCATACTAGCTCACTATCACAGAAGCTAAAGTTCTGTCTAAATAGAAGACAGCTTGATTCTATTACATGAAAGCTCCCTGCCTGTTAGTCTCCAACAAATGATTGACTACTGTGATTAAAAACTGAATTCTGAGTCACGTCCCAATAGGACCTACATGCATATGCATATGTTCATTTTGTATTTAATTTTCAAAATGATCTCTTGTTACTTCTATTTTAAATTCAGAAACAAGGTGTATACTTTGTTCTATACATATTTTGTTTATTGCTAACACCATAAAAAAGATAATACTGAGTTTGAGAGTCATGATGCCAATCTTCAAAGCCATGACTGTCAGAGATTACTTTTTTTCAAATTGGGTTTAAATTTCTGAGAGATTGATATAGCATCAGATTATGAATAAGTATAATCAATAAAACATCTTCAACTTCTAATACCTAGTTTTGTTTCTTTTTTTACCCTTTTATACATATAAAATTGTACTAAACTGCTAATCACTGATACAAATGCTAAAGCATTCCTTGTTTGGTTAAAATTTGAGTTGAGAGCATTTATTATTATAGTCAAAGACAAGAGCACTATTTACTAGTAATGATCACAAACTCACAGCAAGGTCATCAACTAGGATTAGATATACACTTAATGTGAAACAAGCTAAAATATGTCTCTCATTTCTATAAATAGGCCTGAAATCTTTCAGAGCTCCAGGAAAAGAATGCTGAAACTTCATGAGAGAAAAATAGAACTTTATGGACAACAGGAACACACACTTCAAACATAAACTGAACCATCTGGACACAGCTTTACATAAAAGCTTCTTATTAATAAACTGGTTAATAATTTCAAAGCAATTCACATTCCCATTAGAAAATCAATCCTCACCATAATGCTGAGTAAATCTAGCTATATGAGTTCCTATTTCAGTAGAAGAAACTGAGGGGAAAAACCAAAGCAGTGTTTGCATATCTTTATTTATAGCCCATGATTAAATCAAATAACAATCATGGTTGCCTTTATCTATAGGACAGTATGACTCACTACATACAACCTTATTAACATTTACTCTCAATTGCTCAGAGATTCCAGGAAGATTCAAAACACTGAAGAAGTTTCCTGAAAAACTCTCTGCTTTCTCACCTAATTAGCTGACTGCCAAACCTCTAAGGTTAGTACTAAGTTCACTCCATACTGCAATGAAAAGCAAAGTATGAGAGGGAAAAAGACCAGAAGATGCATATTGTTAACAAACGCCACATAGGAAGAGGACACTACTGCCACCCCTGAGATGTTTCTGACTTGAAATGAAGAAACATGTAATAAAGCTATAAATAAGATCTCACTCAAAACAATATCCAGGTAAAGGTGTAAATTAAAAGTAAGTATTCATCCTCCTTGTGCCACATTCTTCAACACTATTTGGATATTATGGTAGCTTTACACAGGCGATTGATCAGATCAGACTTTGCCCCCTTCTGATCACTCACTAACACAAAAACCAAAGAGGTCAAAATAAGTAAGGAAATCCATTTGTATTAGTTACACAGAAAGAATAGGGCCATGCAGAGTGGCTTTAACAAAGCAGGCAGGCAAGATTCCGAATGGTAAGAACTGAACATCACCCAGGTATTCTTGGATTATTCTACACAGATAACTTTGTTTTACGTGGTTGACTAGAATACAACTAATATAGTTATGGAGATACCACAGCCCTCAAAACAATGAAGCAACATACAATATTTTATTGTCTGGCTTTATTCATATTTTTTTGTGTTTAAATTGTCTTCAGCTAAAAACAAGAGAAAAGCTACATATCTTTTGGAAATTAAAATAAAGAAATACAACATTATAGTATTAAAAATCACCATAATACATACATATTAAAGACAAATGTAGGCCATACACTTCAGCATAAAAGTGGAAAACACCAAAATTCTTCTTACTTTGAAAGAATTAGCCTCCATAAACCAACAGTCAATGAAATACAGAACTGTATTATAGTAATCTTGTCTCATTTTTATAAATAAAGTGATTTTAAAAGGACTATCAAATATCAAGAGCTAGACCTTAGTTCTCACTTATATTTTAATAAAGGATGTAAAAGGTTTAGATATGTTATAAATAATTTTCAGTTGCATAGCTATTATTCTTTTTCTTTTCCTTTGAAAATTTAAGTTTTTCAAGAAATTTTTTCTAGGGAAAAAGAAAAGGCAATTCAAAACTAATAAATATCCTGTATAAAGGATTGCAAAGCAATGTTTCTGCAAAGCACTGTTCTAGGTTTCAGGCCAGGTAAGTCAAAAGTGCTGTATCATGCTAATAGTTAATTTTACAGTACAAAAAAATTTGAACTGAGAGTATGTGAGATATTTATTTCCTAATCTATATGATATTTTAGGAATAAATTTAAATTATTTCTAGTTAAACAACACTGCAGCAATACTAACACATTTTGCACAAAGTAAAGGTTTTCAAATGAGTCCAAGAGAGTAAATAACAGAAATCACTAAAACTAAAGCATGAGAGCATAAAAAAAAAGATAAATGAAAAAAATTGTACTTTAAAACAATTTACATGTGAGTAAACACTTAAATCTTTTTAACTCAAATATATAAAGTCAGAAATGCTCAAACATTAGAAACATGATATAGAAAATAGCTTTAAAATATTTTAGTGAAGAAAAAAATGGCTGCTTCCCCTTATGCAGATTTCCATGTGCCTTATTAACTCTTTTAAGAAAAACTAAAACAATTTATTTTATTTTGACCATAGAAATCATAAATTTCAAATGCAACAATTTTTCTCTGCATCCAAGAACAATAACTTATCCAAAGTACCCTTGACCTTGGTTTACAAGTAGTTCTGACAATATATATTTTTATCCCTGTTGATCATCCATCCCACATTTTTCATTAGGAAACAGAAATGCACATGCCAGTTACTGTACATTTTTCCACAGTGATGATGCTTCAGAATACAGTGGGATAAAATTGGAGCTTGGAGAGCTAGAAGAGCACTCTTAAATTTTAATTAAAACCCTCCACACTCACTAAAAATAATTAGACACTAAAATGTGCCAGTTTTATTTTGAAGTCACTATAACATACGAAGCACACTCCCTGTCGACTGCTATGCTCTCCTCTCTCTCTCCCTTTCTCCAATGAAACAACTGATTTTCCAAATATGAAGAAAGGGGTATAAATAGAGGTTGTTTTCAGGCCTGCTCTTCATGCTGAGAAGCTGACAGAAAAGATAGCAGAGTGAGTTTTTCAGAATGCACCAAGTGAAACTAAAATAACTTGCCTAACGCAGAGTTCGAATCACGGACAAACTCTCGCTAAAATCCAGTCTGCAAGAAACACCATGAGTTGTATCACTGATCTTTTTTGATCCAAAAGCCAAACCTTTAACCTCTTAAATGTTTTTGCTATCTTAAAATATCTCATACAATGCTATATACCATCCTATTTTTAGCCAAGCAGCAAGAGAAAGCATGCCTTTCCCATACAGCAGGGCAATGATATAAACATCAACACAGATGCTCTGCCAGGAAGAGCCGGACTTCTCAAGCACTTGATCATTAAGGAATGCACCAACTGTTTTGGATAATCTCGTGCCAGCTCCCCTTTTGCTCCACACTCCCCTTTGGGAGTGGCCAATCTCATCCTGGTCCTAATTTTTCTTTTTACTCCTACATAGCCCCCAAGCCAGCCCCAAAAAGATGAGAAATGGCATTTATGCCTAGCAATGAAAAAGCAGGCTACTTCCCCAAACAGACCAAAACTTTAAAACAATTAACCCTCCCCTCTTCTTTCAGATAAATTACTGAGTATAAAATGCAATCTGTTTCCTTTGTTTATTCAATATGAACAATTTGTAAATGACTCAAGGATAAAATTCAGAAAATGTTGTGCTAAATTAGAACCATTATAAACATGCTAATGACTCAATGCTTGAGTAAAACATGCATGATCGGTGTGAAGAAATAAATTTAGCTCCTGTGAAATTCTGTTGTGCTGCCATAAAATGATTTGGTCATTAAATCAGATACATTCCTTGCAGAAAAAATGTAATTCCACAATCACTTTACTAGATTCTATATACTTCATGTATTTTTATATACATGAATACACACATACAGTAGATTCTCAGTTAACTGGTATCTGTGGGGATTGGTAGATGGCAGAGAAACGTAAGTAGACTCTCCATTAACTGGAACTCAAGCAACCAGCAAAAATCTCAAGCAACCAGTTCTGTTAGATATACAAGGGCTGTCCAAAAAGTATCCAGCCATGTAATATGAAAAATAGAGGCATTTATGGCTGTATTTTTCTGAAAAACCCTGGTGTGTGTGTGTGTGTGTGTGTGTGTGTGTGTGTGTGTGTGTGTGTGTAAAAAGAGACAGAATCTGTGAACAGGAATTATTGGAAATGTCATTAGAACTGTTAGATGTAAGATTTTGGCATGTTCATAGGGAGAGAAAGCTCCACATTTGAAACCTGCCAGAAATACACATACAGATGCAATAGTCTGTTTGCACTGTTTCCATCTACCAAAGTCTATAATAATTTCTTATAGGGACCCCCTAAAACTGGCACTTAAAATACATTCATGAAATTCACATTACTGTGTACAGGTAAGAGGTATCTCTTTCCTCTGTTTTCCAAAGCTACTCAACACCTAGAACAAGATTAGAGGGATCATTCAGAACCAAATTCCTTTCTCATACTCATCTAAGTGCAACTATTAATTAGTAGCAGTTGCCAATGCCAACACAGAAAAAGGGAAATATTCAGCAGGTGATTCAGAGGCTCACAGCCTACTGCTGTAGCTAAAAGTCTCAGAAGACTTCAATGAGCATTAAGACAAACACCTCCATTTCAGAAAGGAGGAAACAGTCAAGAAAGTCCCTGGCCTTGCTCTAAGTCAAACAGTTGCTAGAGTCCTGATGCTAGTTCAGTGCTGGTTTTACTGAAATGACTACTTAAATAACTATTTGAACATCAGGTTTATAGTCTTTGCAATGTAGGATCCAATAGTAGAAAATAAATGAATAGATCTATTACTAATCCTTTCAGATATTTAATGAAGCACTCGAGTTCTTTGGAGTGCTAAAAATCCAAGGTATTGTAGTCAAAGTCAGTAGTGTTCAAGAGCCAGTTGTCTCGTGCACAGTGCACACTCCATTACACTATTCCTCTATACTATTTCCCACAATGCTTTATCCTGTTTGAACTTAGAGCTTTTTTTTTATTGAGTATCATCTACTAAGGAATAGTTAAGATGCTTCTTAAAAATACTTGTTGAACTTGAAAAGTAATTCCTTCAGAATTAAGTTTTATCTTCATGTACAAGAAGTAAATATGTAGCAGAAGAACTTGGTATTTCACTGTAGTTCATTGTCCACAACATGTTAAAATTTACCACAATTTTAATAAAGTAAAACTATCCCATTAGAAATTATAGCTGTTCATATTGCTAAAATATTACTCATCATGACATCCTCTCAGGACTCTATTTTCTGCTGCTCCACAGTCAATGGCTAAAGTATTAAAACAATATACTTATATAACACATAACACTGCTTATTGGCTTCTACAAATACTTGGTTTCATTTTTATGCTTTAAAATGCATACTTAACTGCTTTTAAAAAACTGTTCGAGCTATGGAAATAATAATTTTGGGGTGTCTACTGTGCCCTATATTTCTTCCTTTGGTTTTTTAGGCGAAATATTTCTGCATGCTGCTATTGTCATGATACAGTTATCAATCACAGTTTTCTGCTGCCTGCCTCCTACTGCTCCACCCAGCCACACAGAGGAATTTGACCCAGTCAGAATTCTCAGCTGGAACTATCTGGAAAGGCTCCCTTATGCTCAAGTTAGAAGGAATAAGCACGTGGGGCTGAGACTGTCATGGCCATCTTTCTTGACACATGAAAAAGGCCTGTCTTCAACAAGAGTGAATGAAGCCAAAATACAAGGAAAAGAGAGGAGCAAAGATAAGAAATTATAAAGAGAAAAAAAAAAAAAAGATCTTTACATCATGTTAGCAAACTTATATCCAAAAATAACTAAAACCAAACTCCGCTCCTAGGCCTCTGCTTGATGATATAAGCCAATACATTCCCGTTTTTGCTTAAGCTAGTTTGAGTTGGGTTTCTGCCAGTTGCAACTTATTAAAAAAAAACACAAAACTAAACAATATGAAAACCATAACAAAACCTGTCATACACATTCAAATGTATGGTTCAAATTTTCACACACTGGAAAACACCAATGCATTAACTTATACTAACAGGCTAAAACATGAATTATGCAAACCTTGAAGTAAATCTCTTGTTTTACTGAAAAATATACAATGACTTTAAAGTAAACTGTTATAAGACTGCTATTTACACTTACTTATCTATCTGTATTAGAATTTTCTGAATATGATACAGTCAAAAGAAAATACAACAGAAATAAAGTGGAAAGTGAAACTTGTTTAAAAAAAAAAAAGTGCTCACTTTGGCAGCACATATACTAAAAAACAACAGGGAAGCCGGGATGGCTCAGTGGGTTAAGAGCTCACTTTTCAGTGCCGGAGACCAGGGATCAAATCCTGGCCCCGGCCCGTGCGGAACCATATGCTGACCTGGGGGGTGCCCCCAGTTCAGTTCTCTCTCTGTCTCTGTATCTCTCTGTATCTCTCTCTCTCTCTCTCTCTCTCTCTCTCAAAAATAAATAAATAAAAATATTTAAAAAACAACAACAAAAAACTTCCGAGACAAACAAGCCCCAATTTCAGTTTTATGTTCACCAAATAGCATAATTGTTCTAGGTAACTGACTTTATATTTAATGTTACAAAATGAAATTATAAAATAAATTTTTACTGAAAAAATATGCCATCAGAATTATTTTGTTAATGTATTGGCAGTCCCTAAAAGACTAGCTTAAAATATGGATGCACTCCTTAAATTGGTTTTAAGGACCCTTCATAATCTGACCCTAGTGATTCATCTCCTATTAGTCTTCCCACATGAAACTCTTCATTCTGTTTCAATGAGTACACCAAAGATCTCACTCTTCTGTATAAGCATTATGCTTTTTCACTTCCACACCTTTGTGCATGACATTCTCTTGACCTGTGTAACTCCCCCACCTTCTTGATGCTTATGAAAAACCCTCCTATTCCGCGATGCCTACACAAAATACCATCTCCTCAATTAGGCTTTGATTCATCACTTCAAACAAAATTTTCATCCCCTGAAAAGCAAAATAACACTTGCTGAGCACATATTACCTGCCAGTCACTGTGCTTTATATATTCTTTTAATGTATCAACTCATTAACACTGAACTTCACAACTCTTTCTTTAACATATACCACTGCTATTACTTATCAATTTTACCACCATATGATTAAGTATATAGTCAAGTTCATGCTAAATTACCCTAATTAAATATTAAGTTGCTTGATGGTCAGGAAAGGATTCTGATACCATAATACTTAACCCAGAGCTCTGCACATAAGTACTAAGACAAATTCCTTAACATACTACTAAAAAGATCACTTATTTTGTGTTAAGCAGCAACAGAACTACTTTGTTTTTTCAATCAACTATGTTGACGTGTAACTTAATACACATCACATAATAAATGCACCCATTTTAAATGCAAATTTGATAAATTTTGTCAAATTATACATTCATGTAGCTACCACTCCAAAGACGATATAGATAGAACATTTCCAAAAAGTTATCTTGTGCTCTCTTTCAGCCAATCATCCATATTCTTAGCCCCAGGCAACCATTAATTTGATTTCTATCACTGTAGGATAGTTTTGCCTATGCTTGAATTTCACAGAAACAAAAATATATAGTATGTACTTTTTGGATATGGAGTCTTCAAACTAGCATAAAAATTTTGAGATTCAATCATATTGTAGCATATATTAGCAATTTGGTTCTTTTTGTTAATAAGTAGATTTCCACCAAATAAACACACCACAATTTGTTTATCCATTCACCTGTTTGTGGACATGTGGATTTTCCCCACTTTTGAGATGTTAGAGATAAAGCTAATATAAAAATTTATTCATAAGTCTTTTCATAAATATGTCTCTTTCATTCCCTCTAAAAATGGAATGTCTTCTAAAAGTGAGTTAATTTTGTGACTGACTTTATAAGAAACTGCCAAGACATTTTCCAAAGTGTTTGCATCATTTTATACTTTGACTAACAATGTATGAGAGTGGTAATTACTTTATAGTATTTTATTTTAGTCATTCTAGTGAGTATATAATGGTATCCCAGTGTGGTCTTTTTTTAAGATTCATTTATTATTTTTGACAGAGAGAGAGAGACAGAGAGAAGGGGGAGGGCCCAGCACAGTCTTCATAGTTGCACATCATTCGTTGTTTTTTTTTCCACATAGTTTCATTCCACAGGTGGGCGGGGCTGCACAGGGCAGGAACTGGGCTGGGGTCTCACCCTGGTGAGAACTGAACTGGGGGCACTCCCTAGTTCAGTATATGGGTCCGCACGGGCCAGGGCCAGGATTCGATCCTCGGTCCCCGGAGCTGCAAAGTGAGTGCCTAACCCACTGAGCCATCCTGACTTCCCCTCAGTGTGGTGTTTAACAACACTTACATTTAACACTTACATTTCCTTAATATTAAAAAATAAAGTATATTTTTATATGTTTATTGACCATTTATATACATTCTTTGTGAAGTGTTCAAATATTTTGCCTATTTTTACATTGAATCATTTCTGTTTTAAAAGTATATTTATGTATTTTATAAATTTCATATTTATAGAATATATATAGTATATGCTACATACAAATTTTAGTTATTTATGTATCTTTGTGTCAGATATACATATTATAAATATTTTTACCTAGTTTGCAACATGCCTTTTTATTTTCATATGGTGTCTGTTGAAGAACCATTTAGTTTTTATATTTTGATGTTATCTAATTAACAAATTTTTTCTTTATGCATAGTGTTTTCTGATTCATATCTAAGAAACCTTTGCCTACACCAAGGTCACAATGACTTACTCATATCTTTTCTTCTAGAACAGGGGTCCCCAACCCCTGGATCACAGGCTGGTATACCAACCAGTTCATGGCCTGTTAGAAAGCAGACCACACAGCAGGAGGTGAGCAGCCGGCAAGTGAACAAAGCTTCCCCTGTATTTGTAGCCGTTCCCCATCACTCATATTACTTACTGCCTGAACTCCACCTCTTGTAAAATTAGAGGTGACATCAGATTAGTTGTACAATTATTTCATTATATACTACAATGTAATAATAATAAAAATAAAGTACACCATAAGTGTAATGCACTTGAATCATCCTGAAACCATCCTCCCCAGCCCAGTATGTGGAAAATCATCTTCCATGAAAGCAGTCCCTGATGCCAAAAAGGTTGGGGACCACTGTTCTAGAAGCTTTATCATTTCAGTTCTCTGTTTAGGTCTATGATCCATTTTGAGGTATTTTGTATGTGTATGTCTATTTCTAAATTCACTTTTCTGACCTATTGATGAATTCATTATCCTTATACCAATACCAAACTATTTTGATTACTTTAGCTTTATAGTAAGTCTTGCAATCACATACAATAATAAATCTTTCAAATTTGTTCTTTCAAATTTGCTTTGGCTATCCTAAGGTCTTTGCATTTCCATATAAATTTAGAATCACCCTGTTCAAAAAAAAGAAAAATATAGATCTTGGATTTTTATTACATTTGCCTTGATTTATAGATCAGTTTTAGTTTTCATTACATTTAATACAAATATTTAAAGCCATAAATTTCCCTCAAAGTACTGTTTTAGCTTCATCCCACATATTTTGTTATTTTTATTATCATTCAGTTTAATACATTTTATAATTATCCTTATTCTTTTTTCTTTACACATGGTTTATTCAGAAGTATGTGGTTTAGTTGTCAAATACTTGGGAATTTAAAATTTTTGCTTTTGTTATCTAACTGTAATTTATTTCCATTCCAGCGGTTACCAGCTCAGCATACAGAGTTGCACAAGCTGAGCCAGAAACCAGACCTAAGACCTCATGATTGTGAGGCAAATGCTCAACCATTGAACTATCCCATCTTCCCCCAAACTAATTTTTTGAAATACAAATGTTTTTTATATTTGCCTTCAGATTTATCAGTACATTTCATTTCTTTTTAAAACTCTTTGAGTTTCCATCCAGAATATTTTCCTATAGCCTGATAAAATTTCTTTTAAATATTCTGTAATTAAAATCTTCAGGCAAGAAATTCTCTTTTCTTCTTAAACTGTATGTATCCCATGTTAAGTTTTGAAGAATATTTTTGCTAAATATGAACTTGTAGGTTAAAGTATTTTTCTTCTTTTAGGACTCCTACAGATATCATTGTAATGTCTTTGACTTGTACTTTTTCTTTTTTTCTTTTATTGTTGAATTTATTGTGGTGATACTGGTTGGTAACAATTACATAGTTTCCAGGTGTGACTTGTACTTTTTCTATTTTAAAATCAGAGAAAATTTCTACTATTTTCTTTCCATAAACAGTGTATCTTTGGTCCATTTTAAGATTTTCTTGCATTAGTTCTCAGCAATTTCATTTTGATGTGCTTTGATATACATTTTTCATTGTGTTTATCATTCTCGGATCTGGAAGTAATTAATTTTGACATATTTGAAATTTTTTCAGCCATTATTTCATATATATACCTGGGTGCCAAAAATGTATACACATTTTAAGAGATGGTATCTATGTATTACTTGGCTGTCTGTCCAGAAAAAAAAATCCAGTCATAAATGCCTCTATTTTTCATATTACATAGATGGATACTTCCCAGGTAGCCCTCATATATCAAACACAACACCCAATAACTGCATAATATATATTCTGTTTAAATGCATATGGCAATTACTCAAATAGGACATATGTTGAGGAATAAAGCAAGTCTAGGCAGATCTCAAGAAATTAAAATCATGAAGATTATGGTTTTTGACCACAGTGGAATCAAAACAGAAATAGGTAATAGGAAGATAACTAGAAAACCCCCATTCAGAATATAAGCAATACACATAATCTATATTACACGCAAAAAAAAATCACAATAAAAATGATTTATTTTCAAATAAATTGTAACGAAAATGTGGTATTTCAAAATTTATGTCACATAATGCAGTTCTTAGATGCACATACTTTAATGCATATACAAGGTCTAACAATTAAGTTTGTGAACTCATCCTAGACAAAGTGCTATATACCTCATTGCTGAATATCACTACGAAGTACTTTCTTTGAAGTACTTCCCTTGGAAATTTATGCACTGACACCTGCATCTAGCCCATCCTTGAAAGCAACTTTGGAATTCTTTCTGGAATGGCCATCAGAGCCATCATCATGTTAACCCTGATGTTTTCAATATCAACAAAATGTCTTTCTTTCAATATTTCCTTTATTTTCAGATAAAGGAAAAAAAAATCACTGGGGGTCAGATCAAGTGAGTAGGGAAGGTGTTTCAATATAGTTATTTGTTTACTGGTAAAAACTCCCTCACAGACAGTGCCCTGTGAACTGGTGCATTGTTATGATGCAAGAGCCATGAGTTGGCGAAAGTTCAGGTCATTTTTGTCTAACTTTGTAAATGCTGAAAAGAGCAGCCTTTTCAGCACTTAAAAATAATCAACTTTGTTGACAGTCCCGTTGGTACAAATTCATAATGAGCAATACCCCTAAGATAAAAAATTAAAAAAAAGTTAGCAACATCATTTTGACTCTTGATTTGGACTGGCAGAATTATTTTGGTCATGGAGAATTGGATGACTTCCATTATGCACTTTGACGCTTTGTGTCAGGGTCATAGTGGTACACCCATTTTTTATCACCAGTGATAACATGGCCTAACATTGTCTTGCCACTCCAAAAAGTCTTGGCAAACCTCAGCTCTCTTTTGCTTTTGCTCATCCATGAGCTCCTTTGGAACCATTTTTGCACATACCTTTCTTACGTCAACTTTTCAGTTAAGATTTACCTGTTTTTCTATCAATGTTTACTTGGTCTGCTATGCTTCTCAGTCAGCCAATGATTTTAATGTACAATTCAACTAAGTTTTGCAATGCTGTGATCAGTTCTACTGGTTACTGGCCTCCCTGACCTCTCTTCATCAGTGACACTTTCTCTTCCTTCAGTGAAGCATTTAATCCATTTATATACTGCCATTTTCTTCATGGCATTAACCCGATCCACTTGGACTAACATGTCCCAGATTTCATTTCCACTCTTGCCAGGTAAAAAAATGCAGTTTAAAGAGACTGAACAAACATCAGAATCAGAGTCAGATATGGCAATAATGTTAGACTTATACCAAAAATTTTTTTCAAGTCTGATTAATACACTAAGGGGTTTCATGAAAAAAGTAGATAACTTGTAATAACAGGTAATATAAGCAGAAAAATAAAAATTCTAAGAAAGAATCTCAAAAAAAATGGTAGAGATCAAAAATACTGTAGCAGACATAAAGAACGCTTTTGATTATCTCTTTAGTAGACTGAAACATCTGAGGAAAGAATCTCTGAGATTGATGATATAAAAATAGAAACATCCAAAGTTGAAGCGCAAAGAAAAAAGACTGAGAAAAAACAATAATACAGAATACCCAAGAACTATGAAACAACTACAAAAGTTGTAATGTATGTGTAATGGGAATACCAGGAGAATAAAGAAAAAAACAAAAGCAACATTGGAAACAATAATGACTAAGAATGCCCCAAAATAATGTCAGATACCAAACCACAGATTCAGGAAGCTCAAGAACATCTAGTAGGATAAATGTAAGGAAAAAAAGGAAAAAAGAAAGAAAAACTAAATGTAGGCATACAGAATTCACACTCCAGAAAAACAAAAATAGAGAAAAAAACTTTATGGAAACCAAACAGCAAAACTCATTATATAGAGAAACAAATATAATTGTATCAACCTCTTCAGAAACCATATAAGCAAGAGAGTGGCGTAGCATATTTAAAACACTGAGAGAAAAAACAAACAGAAAAAAACAACCTAGATTTCTATACATTGCAAAATTATCCTTTAAAAGTGAAAAAGAAAGACTTCCTCAGATTTAAAAAAAAAATTGAATAAATGACAGTAAAATAGAAACTTTTATTTTTCTTATTCTTAACTGACCTAACAGATAAGTTTATTCAAAATAATAATAGCAGCAATGCATTTCATTATGTGTGTGTGTGTGTGTGTGTGTGTGTACACAATACACAGTATATATAATATGAGGGCTGTCCAGAATGAAACCAGCCATTATCAATATAACAAGAACAGTTACATGGATACTTTCAGGACAGCCCTCATATGTATGTCTATGTATAAGTGAAGTGTGATTGATTGTATTGACTTTTGAATGTTGAATTAGCCTTGCATACCTGGGATAAATCCATACATAACAGTATGTGTATTTTTATGTATAAATAAAACAAATGATGGCAATGATAAAAGGGATGGGAATGAGAAACTTTGTATATTTTGCTGCTATAAGGTACTTGTATCACCCATAAAGCAATATCATATTATTTAAAAGTAGACTTGGATTAATTGTAAATGTATACTGCAAAATCTAGAACAGATAATTAAAAAGTATATATATATATATACATATATACATATATATATATATTTGATATTCTAAGAAAGAAAAGGAATGGGATCATATAATATGCTCAATTCAAGCCACATAAACGGCAGAAAAATTGTGGAAAACAAAAAAAAGAAAAATGAACAAAGAACAGACATACCAAATAGAAAATATAGTAACAAATACGATAGACATTAATCCAATTATATAATAATTACCTTAAATACCAATGCTTTAAATACACTAGTTAAAAGACAGACATTGTTAGAGTTGATGAAAAAGCAAGACTCAACTATATACTGTTTAAAAGAAACCAAGAAACCCACTTTACATATAAAGACGCATATAGATTAAAAGTAAAGGGATAGAGAGAGATCTTACATGCTAACATTTATCAAAATAAAGCAGGAGTAGCAATATTTTCAGACAGAGCAGATTTTAAATCAAGTTGAGAAAATTACCTTCTATTCAAAGCTAACTGAGTTTTTATCACAAATGAGTGTTGAATATTGTTGAATACTTTTCTGCATCTACCATGATCATGTAATTTTCCTTTTTAGTCTATTAATGCAGCGATCCCCAACCAGAGACCAGTTTTGTGGATGACAATTTTTCCACATGTGTGGGGGAGGGGAATGGTTTGGAGATTATTTAAGTACATTACACTTATTATGTACCTTATTTCTATTATTATTACATTGTAATATATTAATAAAATAATTATACAACTCACCATAATGCAGAGTCAGTTGGAGTCCTAAGCTTGTCTGATCTGAGAAAAGGCAGAGCTCAGGTGATAATGAGAGGAATAGGAAATGGCTATAAATACAGATGTGGCTTTGCTTGTTTGCCCACCACTCATCTCCTGCTGTGGGGCTGGTTCCCAACAGGCCATGGACTGGTACTAGTCCATGGCCCAGGAGTTGGGGGCCCCTGTGTTAACATGATGGATTTTATTAATTGATTTTTGAATGTTGAAACAGCCTTGCAAAACTGGAATATATCCCACTTGGGTGTATGATTCTTTTTATAACTGTTGAATTTGACTTGGTAATATTTTGTTGAGTATTTTTGTGTCTACATTCATGACAGACATTAGTCTGTAGTTTTCTTTCCTTGTAATATCTTTGTCTAATTTTGGTATTGGGGTCATGCCAGACCTGGAGAATGAATTAGAAAGTTTACTTTACTTCTATATTCTGGAAGAGATTGCAGGGAATTGGTATAATTCTTTCCTTAAGTGTTTAGAAGAATTCACTATGAACCCATCTGAGCTTGGTGCCTTCTTTTTGAGAGGTTATTAATTTTTTATTCAATTTCATTAAAATAAAGAGGCCCATTCAGATGGTCTTTTCCTTCTGTGAATTTTGGCATCACTACACTAAAGGTTTTTTTTAAAGAAAAACGGTGTATCTAGCGATACAGACCTTACATTCTAAATGTGTAACTCAAAATGGATTATTAACCTAAGTGTAAAATACAAAACTACAAAACTCCTAGAAGATAAGTAAAGGAGAAAACCTAGATGACCTTCAATGTGGCAATGACTTTTTAGATCCATTAAAAAAGGCACCATCAACAAAAAAAAATAATTGATAAACTGCACTTCATTAAAATTAAAAACTTTGCTCGGCAAATAACAATGTCAAAAGAATGAGAATGGTGGAAGCCAGGATGGCTCCAGTGGGTTAAGCGTTTGCTTTGCAGTCCTTTGCAGCACCAGGGACCAAGGATTGAATCCTGGCCCTGGCCCTTGTGGACCCATATGCTGAGCTGGGGTGTGCTTCCCATGCAGGAGGCCCCCAGTTCAGTTGTTGCCCTCCTGGTTTGGCCCCTGACTCAAGGGGATGTGCCTCCCATATAAGAGGCCCCCTCCCACCTGTGTGGAATGAAACCATGTCGAAAACTGATGACATACAACTATGGAGACTACTCTGGGTCCTCCCCCTTCTCTCTGTCTCTCTCTGTCTCTTTCTCTCTCTGTCTCTCTGTCTGTCAAAAACAATAAATCTTAAAAAAAAAAGGAAAAGACATAGAGGAAACTTAAATGCGTATTACTATGTAAAAGAAGCCAATCTGAAAATGCTACATATTTTATGATTCCTATTTTATTACATTCTAGAAAAGAAAAAACTATAAAGACTATAAAAAGATTAGTGGTGTAGTTATGGGGGAAGGATGAATAAACAGCACAAAAGATTTTTAGGGCAGTGAAAGTATTCTGTACCATACTACAATGATGGATTTATGTCATTATACATTTATCAAATCCATAGAATATACAACATAAAGGATAAATCTTAATGTAAACTATGGATTTAGGATGATGATATGTCAATGTAGGTTCACCAATTTAATAAGTATACCACTGTGGTGTTGGACATTGATAGTGGGGGAAATTGCATGTGTAAGAACAGGGATATATATGAGAACCCATTGTACTTTCTGCTAAATTTTGCTATGAATCTAAAACAGCTCTAAACAAATCTCACTAGCTAGAAAGAATACAAATAGTAGAAAATAAGAAATAAAATTCCTTTTTCACAGACTGACTGATAGTATAATTGGGAAAAATTTAAAGCCTAAAATAAACTATTAGAATTAATGAGTAAATTTAGCAAGATCTCTGGATATGTGGTTTTCATAAAAATATACTTACTTTGACATATATGCAAAAACTATACATACACACACACACACACACACACACACACACACAATACATGCATATGTAGGGAAAACCCTCCAAAAGTTACTAAAAATTTTTTTAAATTAAATATTAATAAATGGAAGAGTATGATGTGCTGCTCATGCATTGGAAATCACAATGTTTTTTGAATGTAAATTATCCTCAAATTAATGTATATATTTAAAATTTTTATTTATTAAATTTGTTGGGCGTGACATCAGTTAGATTATATAGGTTTGAAGTGCACAATTCTGTAGGACATCATCTACGTGTTGTGTTGTAGGCTCACCACCCAGAGTCAGTTCTGTTTATGTCACCATATATTTGATCCCCATCTCTTCCACCAGTCCCCCTTCCCACTTGCCCTCTGGCAACCACTAAATTTTTGTCTATGCCCATGAGTTTCTGTTTCTTTATATGTTTGTTTTGTTTCTTTGTTGCTTTCAGTTTTATATACCACATATGAGTGAGGCTATATGGTTCTTGACTTTTTCTGTCTAACTTATTTCACTTCATATGATAATCTCAAGATCCATCCATGTTGTCACAAATGGCAGTATTTTGTCTTTTCTTATGACAGAGGAATATTCCATTGTGTATTAGTACCCCATCTTCTTTATTCAATCATCTATTGAAGGACACTTTGATTGTTTCCCTGTCTAATTGCAGTTCCAATTAAAATCCTAGCTTTCTTTTTTTTAATCAACAAGTAATTCTAAAAGGTCAAAAAAAATTTAATACATTACTATATAATTTTATTATAAATCTTTGGTTATTAAATAGTGGCCATTGGTACAAAGATAACTGATAGAAATATAATAACTACACAGCAACAAAACAGAACAACCTGCAACAATAACTGTAAATCTCAGAAATATTTTGTTGAATGAAAAAAGCCCAACACAATAAAGTATATGCTTTATAATTCCATTTATACAAAGTTCAAGAACAGACCAAATTAATATATGGTGACAGAAAATAATAGATATTATTTTTTGGAGGTTATGTTGGGGAGGTAGAATGAAGGACCTTCTGGGACACTGGAAATATTCTATATCTTGTGATGGATGGTGATTACATGAATATATATATATAAAGTTTATCAAGAGGTACACTTAATATTGTACATTTTCCCATATGTATGTTATACTTTAAAGTAAAAAATAATAATAAATAAAGATCTATAACCCTATTTTCAGGCTAATTCTTAGGGAATACACATTATCTTGCAAACTGAAAATAAATAACATTTTGTAAGTTAATTCTGTACTTATTGAGGTGAAGCATTTAACCTAGTAGGTCTCCACAGACTAGTTCAGTAATAAATACAACTACCTTTTAAGCCAAAAGAAGTGAGCTGACATTATTCTAAGAAAAAGCCAGGCTTCTCAGAACAGAAACAGAAATAAAATTATAAGATCCCCGAGTATCTGAAAAACATATATATTACTCTCGTGGTCCATTCCAAAAAGGAATAAATTGTCTAGATCCTGCAGCTAAAAATAAGATTATATCTTCTATGTAATATTATTGTTTAAAGAAAAAAAAGAAGAAGTAGCTGTAGGACTAGGGATGAAGAAATCCAGGAAAAGTATGAAGTTTTTGCAGCCTTTGATTTCAAATTGTCCAAACGTTTACCCTTAGAATAAAGTCTAAATTCATTAAATGACTTAAATGGTGCTGAAACCCACTTACTTCTCTTGGTGTTCTTCTCAACACTCTTTACTCTTTTCCTCTACTCCACATTGAAATTCTTTTAGGTCCCACAAAGCTCTACCCTGTGATGTGTACGTGTGCTATTCACCCTGTCTGAACCATTCCACTACTTTTATTTTATCAACTTACTCCTATTCCTTTAGTAATCATTTAAAAGTCATTTCCTCAGGAATGTCTTCAATAGATTATTGAAATCTTATTTTACCCAAAGCATAACTTTAATATTTTATTATAATTTATTTACCATCAATCCTTTCTAACTGACTATAAGATCTGTGAGGCCAAGAAACACATCTATCCTGTCTACTAGCATACTCCACTGTCTCGCATAGCCATTGGATCATAGTAGAAACTAAATAAAAATACGTATAATCAATGAGAATGAATAAAGAAAGGGAGGACTTAAGGTGCAATAAATCTTACTGGGATCCTTAAAATAAGCAAATAGTACTTTGTACACAATTTTTATACTAGTTTTATTTTCTTTACCTTTTGTAATTATCTTTCATTCTGCCATAGATTTCAATGTTTGTTTGTTTGTTTGTTTAACATATCAACATATCTTGACTATGCTTATGGCACCAAAGAAAACATTTTCAAGGAAGCCACAAATCCCTGATGCCTAGTACTTACAGGTAGGGAAAGGTGCAATTTAAGGTGGCAGACACAGGACATTCAGTTAACTCATCTTCTACAATAGGAAATTCTCCTTCTGAAGTTTTGCTCTTAATCCTGGAGTTTTGTATACCTTTTCTTAATAATGAAATGCTATCCTTTATATAAAAACGTGACTTACAGTGAATGATAGTCAGACTGCACATTCAAAGCAGGCTGGTTAAAGCCATTAGACTTTAGAAGAATCATTTTTCTCAATGTAAGGACAGTAAATTAAGTAATCATCAACATTTTGAAAATTTTAACCTAAACACAAATTCATTTTTATCATTTTTAACCTTGCCTTATTTTCAACATTGACATTTTGAGTAAAAGAAAAATACAAGCTAAAATTATGCTATTGAAAAGGAAAGATGAAAAAAAGAAAAGAAAAGATGTTATAACGACAGCAAACAAAATTAAAACTAAAATATGCTGCCCTTTCTTACTAAGTTTTGTTCTGTGAAAAGTCCCAATTCTCACCAGTTCTTTTGACTGCACAGAAAATTAACCTCTTTCAATAGCCCCATCACAGCTTAAAGGTGAGATTTATGTGCTTCTTTATCTTCTACACAAATTAGCAATCAGTGATATCAGAGAGAATCCAGATATGAACTAAGCTGTAAGCTAATAATGATACATGTGTATAAGTTTTGGCTCTCCTGAGAATGCCAAATTAAGATATTTACCAATTTCTTTTTTTTTATTATTGTTAAATTTATTGGGGTGACCAAAATTACTGGGACACAGAGAAAGCAGCAATAAAAGGGAAATTTATATCGTTATAGGCCTTTCTCAAGAAACAAGAATCGCTTCTCAGCCTTTTGGCTGAGATCAAGTGTGAAGAAACAAGAAAAATTACAAGTAAACATCCTAACATCTCATCTTAAAGAACTAGAAAAAGAAGAACAAAAGAACCACAAAGCCAGCAGAAGAAAAAAACTAATAAAAATTAAAGCATAACTTCATGAAATTGAGAACAGAAAACCAATTGATAAAATTAATGCAACAAAGAGCTGGTTCTTTGAAAGAATCAATAAAATTGACAAACCACTGGCTAGGCTTACCAAAGGAAAAGAGATAAATCACATATATCCAAAATTAGAAATGACAGGGGAAAAATTATAACTGATACTACAGAAATACAAACAATCATAAAAAATTACTATGAAATATTTTATGCCACCAAATTTAACAATCTAGAGGAAATTGACAAATTTCTAGAAACATATAGTTTACCTAGATTGAACCAAGAAGAACTTGATAACCTAAATAGACCAATCAACAGTACAGAACTTAAAATAATTATCTAAAACCTCCCCAAAGGCAAAAGTCCTGGACCAGATGGTTTTACCAATGAGATTTACCAAGCATTCGAAAAAGAACTAATGCCCATCCTCCTCAGACTACTCCAAAAAATTCAAGAGGAGGCAATACTCCCCAACGCATTCTATGAGGCCAACATTTCCCTAATACCAAAACCTGGGAAAGAAAATTATAGACCAATATCTCTTATGAACACTGATGCAAAAATCCTAAACAAAATATTAACAAATAGAATACAACAATGCACTAAAAAGGTTATTTATCAGGATCAAGTGGAATTCATCCTAAGGGCACAAGGATGGTTCAACATATGCAAATCAATCAATGTAATACAGCACATAAACAAAATAAAAGATAAAAACCATATGATTATCTCAATTGATGCAGAAAACGCATTTGACAAAATACAACACCCATTGATGATCAAAACAGTGAATAAAATGGGAATTGAAGGAAAGTACCTCAACATAATAAAGGCCCTATATTCAACAATTTCTTACAGTTAAATGGCAAGTCAATCTTATCAACAATATAGTTCAAAAATTAGCCAGTTCTCCATATTCAAAGATTATGTGCATCTTTTGGTCAAAATAAAATTTGCAACTAGTAGATACACAAGTTCTGAAGATCTAACACAGAGCATAGTAATTATAGTCAACAATATTTTATTGTAAACTTCAAAGTTTCTAAGAGACTAGATCTTAATTGTTCTCACCACACACACACAAAAGGATCATTGTATTACATGACAGAGGTGTCAACTAATGCTATAGTAATGATATTATAATACATAAACGTACGAAGTCAACATGTTATACAATTTAAACTTACACAATGCTATATGTCAATTATATCCCAAGTCAAAAAAGGAAAAAAATAGGAAAATATAAACATAGGCTAGACACTGAGGTGAAGTGAGGGAGACAATTACCACCACTATAGGCAACAAATACTCTTAGAATGACTGAAGCCTAAGTTAAAATGTGGCATGGCTAACCAAATAAAAATAATGAAGCCAGTCTAAAAGTGCACTCTCTGAAAGTAAAGAGGCAAAGAGTGCAATTTTTATAATCATTAGCTATAGCCACAAACAAAAATGTAATGTTTAAAGAAGAGAGGTGCACACCATATCAGTAAGCTATCATAAGGATGATAGTACCTGTAGCTGTACAATCTTTAGTGTATTACATTTGTCAAAGAACATAATGCTTTTTACACATGAAATTTTATTTTACATACAAGTGCTTGAAATATGTAGGTACTGCCTTTACTATAATAAATTGCCCTGTGACTCACCACAGGGAGTAAAGTTGTAACATCTTATGGACAGATAAATGATGCATTAAGGTCAAAGTGTAGAGAAAAATTCTTGGGTCTTTCTTGAGTTTGATGTAAGAACCTTAAATAGCAAAATAACTAGTTGCTGAGAAAACACATTTCATGGTCAGGCTGGCAGTCCCATACTTATAAAATCTACCATTTTGATCAGTTTCTCACTCTTTAACAACTAATCTAGTCACAAAATACACACAAGTCTTGTCAAGTTATCCATTGACAGGTGATTTCCTCCCTCACACTCATTAGCCTTAGTCTTTTAAAGATGTTTTCAAGATCCAAAACTTAAACATTTGCAAAAAACTAGATAAGCATTTTGATGGTCTGGGGCAGGGGGGTGTTCCAAACAGATCCCATAAAGAGAACAACAGTAGTAAAATAATATTAATAACAATAATGATGAATACCTCAACACTTTAAAAGAATCTCTCTCCAATAAGAGTTAAAGTGACTAAGAACAGCCTTGATTTCATCCTAGTTTGTAGTTTCCTAAGGACCCCCTGAGTTCTCCATAATGTAACTTCTAAATCACAATACTAAACAAAACTTATAATCACTCCCATTACCTTCCTGTCTGAAGAAAAATTTCCAAGAGTAATTACTTTCAGCCTGTTCATAGTATTAATTGTACTATAGCTATAAAAGCGTTCTTTGATTCTTGTTTTAAATGTTTGAGAGAAACTACTGTAAGCCATTAAAAGGGTCCTTGATATGTTATACCTTCAAGTAAGCTGCTTCTCAAATATCAATAAACGGATGATCCCTGAACAACTGGGAGTATGTATATTTGTTTCCCTAAGGTCTTCAACTAACGGCCACAGGGCACTTGGCATTTCCAGGAATTACAGAATACTGGAACCGAATGGCAGTCTAAGAGACTTTAGTCTTCTTTAAACTGTAACTGCTCCTTAGTCTTTGTCTTTCATAGCCTTGACCAGTTATTTTGTAGAATGCTTTTCAATTAAAGTTCTCTAATATATCCCTGTTATTAGATTCAGGTTTTGCATAGTCCACAGAAGTACCACAAAATCATATTGTACTAACGTGTATGATATAAAGAGGTACATGATGTTGACTTATTTTATTACTGATTTAATTGCTTGGTTAAGTAGCCACGTTCCTCCACTATAAAGTTACTATTTTACCATGAGGACTATCTTGTGGGAAGATACTTTGAAACTACATAAATACCCTATTTCCTACCAAAATTGTTGATCACAAATTTTAGAATCCATTAATATTTTTTTTCCATAAAGATCTCACATATATTTTGTTAGATTTCTTTCCTTTTTTTTTTAATATTATTATATTTTATTGATAAATTTAATGGGGTGACATTGGTTGGTAACAATTACATAGTTTCCTGATGCACAACTTCACATCACATCACCCATGCATCCCACCATGTGCCCAGCTCCCAGAATCAGGTCCCCCTCCAACACCATATATCTGGTGCCCACTCCCACCTTCCCCCCCCAGCTCTCCCTCCCCCTTCCTCCCTCCTCTCCAGGTAAACACCAAACCATTGAGTGTGTCCATAATGCTGGTGCCCCTC
>PVKE010015321.1:0-33647 GCA_004027555.1 Craseonycteris thonglongyai
GAGATGGCTCTCTTAATGGGTCATTTTTGCCTGACAGTGGCTTCTCATTGCTCAACTGAGGATTCAAAACATAACATTTAACACAGAGCCTTTCAAGGAGTAAATATGCAACAGGTGTTTTTGTTACATATTTTATGTCATGAACAGAGGTATATTTTAATTTTGCTTGATGAAAATTTAAAATTAAAGTAAATTTAACTGTTTCCTTTTGGAGGGTATTTATTTAAATCATTCTATTTTTCTCTGATTTGTGAATATGAAGTTATATTAGCATTGATATAGTCTTCATTCTTGGATTATAAAACCAACTTGGTCAAAGGTGTGGTAACCTTTTAACATAATGATGAATTCTGTTTTCTAATATTTTATTTAGAGTATATGCATCTAATTTTATGAGTTAAACTGTCTTCTTCTATCATTATTTTTCATAGGTATCTTTGCTAAGATTTGAGATCAAAAGGTACGATATGATCAATATTTGTATGGTTTTAACTATGTTTATAATATTTACTGTATACATGTTTGATATGTAAGAGTTCATTGGACTTATATATAGAGAGTAGGTTACACCTTCCTTTTATCTCTAATGCTCTTTGCCTTTAGTTCTATACTCTATAACTGGCATGTCCAACCTGCTGCCCAGAATGGCTTTGAATGAAGCCCAACACAAATTCTTAAAATATCATGAGATTATTTTTGCTACCTTTATCTTTTAGCTCATTAGCTATCATCAGTGATAGTGTATTTTATGTGTGTGACCCAAGACGATTCTTCTTCCAGTGTAGCCCAGGGAAGCCAACGGGTTGGACACCCCTGCTCTGTAACATGAATATTTCCATCCCTGCTCTTGGCATGTTTGCATTTTCCCCATATATCTTTGCTCACCCCTCTTGTTAATATTTTCACATACTCCTCTATTAGGTACATCTCTTTTACATACCTTAAGAGTTTTCTTTGTGTCTCCACATGAGAGGATTTTATTATAATAGAGGTGTTAAGCCTGTGCATATTTATTGATAACCTATATACTTGATTCTTATATTTCTTACATCATTTGTTTGCCTTCTATTATTTGAAAAAAAAAAAAAAAGTTTCCTTACCATTTACTTTCAGTTTTCTTTTTCTATTTTTGTCTCTTTGATTCTCCAGTGATTTGGAAGATAGCCAGCTTATTTTTATTCAACTAGTGCATCTCCTTCACATCCTCCCTTTGTCTTCTTTCTTCAGTTTTGTTTAGAATGAACTGGAGTATAGAGTCACGTATTTGCTTATTCAATAGATATTTACTAAGGGATTTCCATGCGCTGTGTACTGCAGTAGGCAATGGGAGTTGGTGGGGATCAGATCCCTGCTCTTATGGTGGTATGTAGTTGAATGAGGGCAGAAATAATACATAAGCAAACAAGGAAAGAAGAGTGATGCTCCCTGTGCAAACACTTCGAGTGCTATAGCTAAAAGTTATTAGCAGCTTCTTTAAACTGGGTGCCCCGGGAAGGGTTCTGTATTCATTACTCAGGTTGTCACCACAAACCAGGTAGCTTCAAGAACCAAAATTTATTTTCTTATATTACCAGAGGCTGGAAGTTCAAAATCAAGCTGTCAGCAAGGGTTGGCTTCTTCTGAGGCTTCTGTCATTGGCTTGTAGATGATCATTCTCCCTGTGTCCCTCACGTGGTCTTCACCCAGTGTGCACTGTTGTCGGGTGTCTAAAGTTCCTGTTCTTGGAAGGACACCAGTCATATTGGATGAGGGCACACAATAAAGACCCTATTTTAACTCCATCATGTTTTTATAGACCTTCACTCCCAATAAAGTCACATTCTGGGTATTAGAGCTTCAACATAGGGATTGGGGTGGGAGTGGAGGGGGGGGGACACAGTTCAGCCCATAACAGTTGTCTCAGGAGGAAACATTGACATTGAGACCATTTTGGACATGTTCTATTTGAGATGTTCCAATGGGCTGGTCCTGTATGCAATCGATAAGTGTCTGTGTATCTCAGGGGTGCACTGCATTGGAATCTAAACATGTGAATCGCCTGCACCCAATACTTCTGTGGTTCTACGTGAGTTAGATTCCCCAGGTGGGCAGAAACTCTCATCTCAGTCACAAGGATGGTACCCTGACCTCCATTTTCAATCGTCTTTCCAGTCTCTCACTTATTTGGGGGTGGGAGAGGAAGGCTTTGCCATGGCTTGCTGTGCTGATCCAAATGATTGCAGCACTTTGGGTCCATATACCCTTAATTCACTCCTTTGCTGAGGATGGTAGTGGTGGCTCTCCACCCTCAGGTCACACCAGGCATGAACTGCCTGGTCTCTTACCACAGTATCCTCAGTCTGAGCTCCCTGCTGTCCCCCCAGCCAGGGGCAGAGTCCATAAATGTCCCTGATCAGCTGCTGCATGCCCCATGAAGTTTCCTGTGATCTAGCGCATCCTCAAGTTCAGGTCACACAGGTGAGGGGATAGGAGTGGCATTCAAGGAGGGACATCCTGTCAGGGAAAGCCGTGAGTGGCCCTAAGTCCCCTCCCTTGGTGTGTTCTTGGCATTCGGGGCCTAGAGCTGAACCGCAGGCCTGTGGCTGAGGTTTTCCGAAAGAACTTTCATCAGGCTGTTTCTTGGCAGTGACACTGCAGAGTGAAATCGATCGCAGACAGTGGTGCTGAAAGATACCTCCCAAGTTCATCCAGTGTGAACCTCTAAGGTTATGGGTGAGGAATGTGCCCGGCGGCCAACAGCCAGCACGTGACAGACCTGTGGCCGGAGTCCAGGCCCCCAGGATGCCCAGATCTTTGCTCAGCTCGCTTTTTCCCGTGGAAACCTACGCCTTTGTCTCTCCATGAGATGGCCTAACACAGGCGTGCACTTCCTTGCCAGGTGCATGTGCTCCTAAAAGGGGTGGGGGAGAGAGAGAGAGGCAGAGAGGGGGGAGGAGAGAGGGAGACAGAGGAAGACGGCAGCTGGCCCTGAGGACTTAGCCTGAGGGGCTTGCTGGTTTCTAGAACGTCGGTCCCAGTCCTCTTTTGCTTCCAACATGAATGGCCCTCAAGCATGCCTACCTGGCTCATGACCCATTTGACAGGTGGGGCCAAGAAGGCAGCCCCCAAGTTCCAGGTCTCAGCAGCAGCTGCTCTACCCCAGGGCTGGAGGTTGCTATAGAAACAGGGTAGGGGAGGGGAGGCAAAAGCAGAGAGGAAGCCAGGTAGAGTAGAGGGAGAGGTTTGACGTTAGAGGCTTATTGATGGAAAGTGGAAATTTCCACCAACTCTGCTGGAGTTTAGTTGAAGGCTGGAGACTGTCATTTCTCAGCAGCCCTGTCATCCTGGGTCTGATGGAGGGGTGTGGTCCCTGCCCATGGGGGTGGGGAGCGAGGTCCCACTGTAATGCAGTGCCGTGATCCACCTGCATGCTTGTGTGATTGTGAGTGTGTGTGTGGTTGGTTGTGTGTACAGTGGTATGTGCGTGTGACTGTGTGGTGGCATGATTGTGTGGTTGTGTGTGTGTGCGTGTGAGCTCATCGGACCCCACCAGGAGGTAGTCTGAGTACTCCATCTGTTAGAGACCCACACAGGAAAGGTTTGCACACAGAGGCTCAGCCTGGGGGGTGTCACCTCCAGGACTCAGAGGACAAAGGAAGCCATGGGGTCCGGTTCTATGTTGACTCTCCACCCCCTTGAGACGACTCTCCTCTTCCCTCAAACTCCTGCAAACTGAAGGGTGGAAATGCAGCTCATCAGGGGTTGGGGTGAGGGGCTGTCTCCTAGGAGGAGCATGCTGGGTTGGGCCCTTCAGTTTCAGGGATAGAAGTTGGGGATGGGGGGTGACCCACTGTCCCCATGTGTGTGTTCCATTCAGTCAGTTTCAGGGAGAGACGTGGGCACCGAAGTGGGAGGGCAGGACATTCAGCAAGTCTGGAAGCTGGGTCCTAGATAAGCCTTCCACAGGGCTGGGGAGTGCCCACGACAAGGACCAAATGAGTGGATTCCTCAGGCCTCCTTGTTTCTAGAAAGGAGAGCCGAGACCGGAAGGCACTTGGGAATCAGGTGCCCCTTGAGGATGGCCCCACTTCCCCGGAAACCCTGTGGGGAGGTTGTATTGTTCCCCATGAGCAATCGAGTCCTGATAGGGTAGCAAAAGCCCGACTGGGTCACAGCTGGGTCACAGTCCCATGGGTCAGTAGTGTGTCACGGTCTGGTTCAGGACCCCAGGATCCCGGGCCATTGTCCTTCAATGAGGGCTGCATGACTCTGTTCACGGCCTAGAGGTCTAGACACTAAGACAAAGGATCGGAGCCCTCCTCCACCACCCCTCCTCCACCTCACCTCACATGCCTCCTGCTCCCACCCCCACGATAGATGACGGTGGGGCAGAGGAGTAAAACTAATCCCAGTCACAGCTTCTGCTCAGAGAAGGGGCGACACAGAGCTGGCTCACAGCAGGCATGGGTCTCTGCTCAGTGGCCATTGTGATCACCCATGGCCTTGAGTGTGAAGGAGGGTCCTGGTTGGAGTGTCTTCCTGATCCGTTCTGTTCTGTGGCTGCACAGGAGAAGGTATTGGAGAGGTGAGAGAGAGGCAGAGAGAAAGGGGAGGGCCCAGAGCAGTCTCTGTAGTCGTACATTAGTGGTGACATGGTTTCATTCCACACAGGTGGGTGTGGGGCTGGACGGGGCGGGAACCGAACCAGGGGGCCTCCCCCATGGGCAGTGGGAAGTTTTGCCGCTGAACCCGCCCAGTGGTTTCCAGTTGCGCCACAGTTCAGCACATGGGTTTGCACGGGCCGGGGCTGAGAGTTGAACCCCGGACCTTGCAATCGCGAGCTAAGCTTTCAGCCCCTGAGCTCTCCCAGTACCTCCTTCTAAAGATACAATTCTTACGTCCGCTTTGTGGCTCTGCTTCTTTGGACCTGTACCTGTCCCTTTTGATGTAGTGGTGGCATCTGAAACCAGAGATGTCGGTAGGGAGGGTAGCCTGCGTTCTCAAGTTGATCTTTGCCCAAAAGACGGATGCTTTAGTTTGACTGAAACATCTTACTAGGTCTTAGAAAGGGACTTCGGAGAAATCAATGTGTCCTCTGATGTGCAGGCTGTAGAAGCACATGGCTTCTTTATTTCCATGCACCACCCTCCTCAGTCTCCTGAAAACGTCTATTCCCTGCTATCTGTCTGCAAAGTAACCATTCAGACAACCGCAGTATATATATTTATCAACCTGCTTTGGGTATCAGAGTCCAAGCTGCTCTACGAAAGAGACGACAGAAAACTCCGACAACACACCTGTTGCTCACACACCGAAGCTTCGGATTGGCGAGCAGCTGTTCCCTTTGATGGTTTTGGGGATCCAGGTTCTTTCCACCTTGATCCTCTGTCTTCAGGAATTTGTCGCCCTTGTCCGCGTGGCCAGACCTGGGCTCCAGCTGCAGTCCTGCAGCTCACAGGACGGGGACAGTAAGCGCGAGCAGGCCCCTTAGGCTTCCCACCTTCCTCCGGTGAGATCCTAGGCATGTGGGCACAGCCAACGGTGAGCAAGGCTGGGAAATGGCGTGCCTGTGGTCATCTGTGTGTCACGCTGTGGCTCTTCTCCTGAGGGAAATGGGGAGAAATGGGTTGAACGCCTAGTCTAGCCCCTCATGTAACGCATGAGAATAGTGATGGTTGCATAACGGTAAAGGGTCTGTGGGAAGGGGCTTTAAAAAATTTTTTTTTCCTAGTGCCTTCAAATAACCCAGAGAGTTTGATGTCTGAGCTGTCACCTTGGGGTGGGGTCAGAACAAGGGCACAGGGAACTGGACACTCAGATTACTAGAGCTCTGTCATGGCAGGGCAGGGTTAGGGAGACCCTTAGAAAGCCGAGTCCAACTTCCAGTTTTAGAGAGAGGACCCCAGAGGGAGGAATCTGCTCTGAATGTCTCCTTCCTGTTCAGGAGGAGAGCCCTGCAGAGGACAGAGAGGCTACCATGGAGAAGCCTGCTGGGAGTCCATCTCTGTGGCCCCAGCTCCTTACACACACACACACAGACACACACACACACAGACACACACACACACACAGACACACACACACACACACGGGCCTCTGACTCCAGCCTCACCCGTGCACACAAATGCAGCCACAAGACTTTTCCCGACCATGCCAGGAACAACGTTTGCTTTTTCTTCCCCCCCCAACACCCAAGGACACCAGGGCACCATCAACCCCACTCTACCTGAGGCCAAACATCCCAGGCTGCCCGAGTCTCATTTCCAGAATGTTTCATTACATGACTCACTAAACACTCCAGACACGGGGCTGCTCGGCCGTGTGCGTTAAGCCCCCTCATTGCTCAGGCTGATCCGAAAAGCAATCAAGTTTGTCCAGCATGATTTGTTCTTTAATAAAGAAACGCGGTGATGTCACCGCTGACCTTTGCCCACGGCTCAGGCTGCAGCTGACGCTGGAGTTGTGTTTGCTGATCTCCCCAGGGGAGTCTGGTGGCTGCGACCCAGGCAACAGCTGTATAGAGGATGTTCATTACATAAAGAGGGGAGCAGGCAGCCTCTTAGGGTGACAATGGTCTCAGCCAACATGTGGGCGACCCCTTTCATACTCTCACCTGATGCTCAACTTCGAAAGCTCGGTGACTGCTGGTCGGAATTCTTAAAGCACGCTTTTGATCGTGGCGATTGTACATAACTGACGTTCCTCCTTTAAGGAGAGCAAGAAGCTAGGTGGGTCCAACTACAAACTGGTTTCTGCAGTAACCTGAATTGAGTCGTTCTATGGTTTCTCACCCTGACCTAGGCTGACCACATGTACCTTTTTCAGAGGGACAGAGAAAAATGGTCCTGTCCCATGTCAAACGGTACGTGTGGTCAGCCTAGTCTACTGGGCTAAATTCAGGGTGTCAGTAGGCTGACCAGACGTCCTGTTTTATTTAGTTATGTTTTTTTATTGCCTCTTAATTTGCAAGTGTATCGCTACTTTCATGAATTTAATATTCACATGTTGAGTTGCATCCTCTTACTCATTGGTAGGTATATACATATATATATATTTCTTTTGTTGATGAAATGTGGCCACTTTTACTGATTTTTTTTCATAAGAGTAGGTGTTTAGGACTTATTTGTTGTTATACTTACCATATTTTCTAAATTAATTAATTCCTACTTTTTTTTTTTACATTTATTTTTATTGTTTTTGACAAAGAGAAACAGATACAGAGACGGAGAGAAGGGGGAGGGCCCAGAGCAGTCTCCATAGTTGCACATCATTGGTTTTTCTACATAGTTTCACTCCACAGGTGGGTGTGGGGCTGCACAGGGCAGGAACTGGGCCGGGGTCTCACCCCGGTGAGAACCGAGCTGGGGGCCTCCCGCATGGGAAGCACTCCCCAGTTCAGCATATGTGTCTGCATGGACCGGCGCTGGGATTTGATCCTTGGTCCCTGGCGCTGCAAAGTGAGCACTTAACCCACTGAGCCATCCCAGCTTCCTCTAATTCCTACTTTTAGCCACAAATCTTTGTCTTTCAATTTCTAAGTTTTATTTTCTAACATATTCAGTGGAGAGCTTAGTTAATTTATTAACATTTGTTTATGATGTATTTATATAAAGCTGTGAATGTCTTTCTTATACACTTTTGACCACATTAGATAATTTTTGTTATGTATTATTTTCATTGTCATGCTTTTTATTTTATTTATTTATTTATTTATTTATTTTATTTTTGAACTGAACTGGGGGCCTCACCGCATTCGGGAGGCACACCCCAGTTCAGCATGTGGGTCCGCCTGGGCCGGAGCCAGGATTCGATCCTCGGTCCTCGGGGCTTCAAAGCGAGTGCTTAACCCGCTGAGCCATCCCGGCTTTCCCATGTCATGCTTTTTAAATAGCTTGTAATTACAGTTTGATCACCTTGTTAATCCAAAAGTTATTTAAGATTATTTTTTTCTGAAAATAATATCTACTACTGTTTTTAAAGTGTGTATGATTTACAAACAGAGAAATTAAAAAGCAACATGCACTCCATCTGCTTTAATGACTTTCACCAGGGGGGCATACATCTACATAGGCTTTGTCCAAACACATATAAAACAATACTACACACATGTATAATTGTTAAAAATAGATATTATACATGTTCTCCAAGTTCTGTTATTTATTCAATAATAAACTATGGCCATATCTGTAGATCTGAATCTTTTAAAATGCCTATTTTATAATATGGAATGTATTTTATCACTCCCTGACTAATGGTGTCTAAATTTATTTTTTTATTGTGCACTTGCCCAATAATTTCTCCAGGAATTCTACATCAAATTGATGCCTGTTTTTTCTTTTGATATATATGTATGTATGTGTGTGTATATATATACACACAGCACTGATGTGCTCATTAACTAGCTGTCACAAAAACAAAGAAGCCAGCAAAACAACCACCTCATTTGTAGTGCTGGCTGATTTCTGTGGTGTAAATATTGTCACTGTGGCCAATTTCAAGCTAGCGACTGCTCTCCAAGAAGACCTGTGGATTCTTGTGAGCTGGGATAAGCCAGTTCAACCTGGCTTCAGCAAGCCACTGGGAAAAGCCAAATTATGTCCCTCCAAAATCGTTGGGTTAATTCACACTCAACGCAGTATGTGATGGGTCACTTCCCTCTAGAAATTCAATAATCCTGAATATTAAAAATCTTCCTAATATGGTGATGAAAAGAGAACTGACTCTGGGTGGTGAGCACATAATACAATCATAGACGATGTCATGTAGAATTGTATACCTGCAACCTATGTAATTGTTATCAGACAATGTCACGCAGTAAATTTAACAATTGATAATAATAGAAAAGAATCTTCCTCATTTTTTCCAGTCTGATGATTAAAAACTTGTATTTCACTTTTATTTAGTTTGCATTTTTTAAATAAGTACCACTTCTATTTCTCTTATGCCTATTCCTATTATTTACCTTTTTTTTTCTGTTCAAACCATTTTTATTAGATAAAGCAGGGATATTACATTTTGTAAATTTAAGGTGTACAGCTTGTTACCTTGAAACATTTCTATATTGTAATGTGATTGCCACTGAGGCAATCTTTGTCACATTCTTGTACGTTATTGTCTGTATTCATTATACTGTGCATCAGATCTCTATCATGCCGCATGTTCGTGTAAATCACCCATCAGGAAATGGGCAAATGCACTGAGAGTCTCCAAAAACAATTCACTGAAGCTGAACGCAGCCTCTCACAACCATGCCAGCTGGTGCACAGACGTAGACAGGTTCCTAGAACACTCACCTAGCGGGGGAAGGCTGTGCTACAAGGGACCACCTTCTAGATTCTAGAGTCTAGAAGATAATCCCATTCCTTTGGGGTACCCCCTTGTATCTCTTTTACTGCCGTACAGAGAATGGATGACAGGCAGCCAAGAGAGGAATCCAGAAGCCAGGTAAGAGGTTGCCTGTTACACTCATCCTGGTGAAAAGTCGATGTTCCTCCCTTTGCACAACTGCATTGTGAGCTCTGTTGTAACTGGTAGCCCTATAGATGCAAGTGACCAATTATTTTTTTCCTCTGTGATGTTTAGCCCTCATGTGGATAATAGATAATCCTTTAATTATGGTATATGTTGCAAATATTTGTTTACAGTTGCTTATAACCTATTTTTTTATTCTAAGCATCACAGTTGGAAATTTTCATAAACTTCAATGTGTCCATTTTTGTTTGTTTGTTTGCTTGTTTGTTTCATTGCTTCTGAGTTTCTTTGTCCCATTTAGGAAGATCTTCCCTTTTGCAAATTTATAAGACATTCTTTCATATTTTCTTCTTTCACTATTTAGATATTTTTTTTAAATCAGATTTTAAAATGCATCTGGAAATTACTTTGGTATATATAAAAAGAGGTAGGCAACTTTTTTCTATCCGGCCACTTCATTGAATTTTTTCACTAGTTTTCACACTGGCTGACTTAATTGCTTTATATTTTATAAGTAAAGGATCATACCATTTACAAACAATGACAGTTACACCTCTTTCATTTCAATACGTGTTTCTCTTGCTTTTGTTTCTTAGTACATTGATTGTGACCTCTTTAAAAAAGATGAAAATTATAGTAGCATAGGCACTCTTTATAGAAATGTCTTCTGATTCGGCATGAAGTTAAACTGTGCCTTTTGAGGTTACTGAGATATGATTTTAAAAATGACTCTTTTTTTTTTTTGGTACTTAGGGCAACAATTATATGGGTTTGTTATAATGTTGTGAATTATAGAACTTATTTGGATTTTCCACTGTCGAGCTTTTCCTGTATTCCTGGAATAAATTTATCTTGGACTTGATGTATCTTTATTGTATTATTACTCTGAGATTTAGTTTGCTAACATTTTATTTAGTTTTTTTGCATTGGAATTTATAACTGAAATTGGTTGAGAGCTTTCATTTTTCCAAATATCCTTGTTTGATTTTAGTTTGAGAAACCAAACAACACCTGACAACTCTCTTGTATTTATTACAAGACATTTATCATCTAGACTAAAAAATTGACAAAGAAAAAAGTTTAAAAAATCTCTTTCTCTGCTCTGATGGGCTATAAATAACAATATATATATATAATCGAAAAGTTTGATTAAACTCAGTCACAAAGTGATTTGGACCTGGTGAATTTTGATGCAAATATCTTTTTGGCTGTCTGTTCCTATATCCTGAGCCAATTTTGTGTATTTGACCTAATTTTTCAAACTTATTTGTATAAAGTGGAACATTGTATGTTTGAAAATTAATTGTAAAGTTTTCACAGTAGCTCTTGAAACTTTCCCTTTGTCATTCCTAATGTTGGGCTTCTGTGATGGGCTTATTCTCTCCGACGATGACCAGAGGTTTCAACATTTTGTTTATTGGGCTTTTTTGGTAGACGAGGTTTGGGTTTTTGTTCTGCAGGTGAGAAGTTTAATACTGAGCTCTCTTGGTAAATAAACTTTTGCTTTTTTGGAAACTGGCAATATTTGTTTTTTATGCTTGGGATTCACAGATTTCCCACCTCTGTTTTTGGCGTTCTGACCGCCATGGCTTTCTTTGAGATTCTTACCATGTTGTGTCACAGGACCCTGGCACCAGCTATTCCTTCTTAAAATACTGTTCTCCATAGAAAGCAGTCTTTCACTTCCTGAGTATCTAACTCTGCATGTCCTCCAGATAGAAGCAGAATGCCTGCTTGCTGGTGTGCCGCTGGGTAACCTCTAATACCATTCACTTGTCTTTCATCCGCTTCTCAGAACTATAATTGCATATTTGATATATACTTTTTGGTATCCTGTCTACCTTCCCTACTACACCCTAAGGTAAGCTCCATTAGGGCTGGGACTGTGTCTATTTTTGTTCCTCACTGTTCATGCAGTACCTAGCATACAGGTTTGCACAGAGTAGGTGTTCAATAAACATTTATTAAACACTTAAATGTTTGAATGAAAGAAGGATGAATAGCTTCATAACATACTCATACCTTTATTATCTGAATCCTTATTTTTGGATGTTTTCTATTCTATCTTATTGTTTCTCAGCTCTTGAAATTCTCACAGGATGAGTACCAGATTTTATTAATACTCAAATTATTTGCTTGGCTTTTAAACTTGCTCTCAAAATTTTAATTTGTTACCCTTTTCCATAGAGTTTACTGTTAATAATTTGTTCTTCTGCCTTGTGTTAGCTTTTCTGGAACTGGTATTCGGCTGTTCATGGGTTTGGGTTTTTATTATGTTTTATTTTCCAAGACTTCTTTCTTTGTGACTGCATGTCTAAAACTTTCTCATATATATATCCCTGAGGGTACTCATTTTACTTATTTTAAAGTTGCCTTTATTACTTGAGTTAACTCAGTTTTCAGGAATTATTCAGTTCAGGCTGGGACTTCTTTTTCACGCTATTGTTTTCCTTAAAGGGTTGGAAATTATGGCTGGCCCTC
This sequence comes from Craseonycteris thonglongyai, assembly GCA_004027555.1. Lineage (NCBI taxonomy): Eukaryota > Metazoa > Chordata > Mammalia > Chiroptera > Craseonycteridae > Craseonycteris > Craseonycteris thonglongyai. Next base: position 11,932 of record PVKE010015321.1, read on the forward strand.
TTACTATTTTTTTTTTTAATTTTTTAATTTTTAAATTTATTGGGGTGACATTGGTTGGTATTCTTCTTTTTAAAATTAGTACACTATAGGGAAGCCAGGATGGCTCAGTGGGTTAAGCACTCACTTTGCAGCCTTGGGGACCGAGGATCGAATCCCGGCCCCGGCCCGTGTGGACCCATATGCTGAACTGGGGAATGCCCCCAGTTCAGTTCTCACCAGGGTGAGACTCTGGCCCAGTTCCTGCCTTATGCAGCCCCACACCCACCTGTGGAATGAAACTATGTGGAAAAACCAATGATGTGCAACTATGGAGACTGCTCTGGGCCCTCCCCCTTCTCTCTGTCTCTGTCTCTCTATCAAAAACAATAAAAATAAATCTTTAAAAAGAATTAGTACACTATTTAAGTAAGTCATATCTGACTTATTTCCTTCTACAAATCGAAGAAAATGAACAGCATCGTAGCTTGATGGGTATGATAATTATTCTATTTTTCCAGAGCTTCAGGATATAAGGATTATTCAAAATGCATTCATCAATTCATGAAAGCAGTTCATTAATTGAATATAGATTTGTTGTTTTGTTCTTTACTTGGATTCCATTTCTTCTATAGGTATTTCAGATAGTATCTCCATATAATTGTGTGGGTATGGTTGCTCTAGGGATGATAGCTTGCTCCCCCTCTCTCTGCTGCAACCTGAAAAGTGCTTAGAGGCAGAAGGCTGAGTGATCGTAAGCCTCATCTGGTGCGTTTCTCCAAGACTCAAATGGATGCCTCATATGTTCTGTCTCATCTTATAATTGTTTCTAGCAGGGGGCTAGTCCAGTACATACCTTTATTCCGTCATGGTCCTCACTTTTGTTTTCTAAGGCTTCATTTTATTTTTAAAACTTCAATCTCATACATGTTTATAAGATCTTCTCTTCTTTACCTTCCTCCCCACCACCATTTCCACTGTCGTTGGGCCAGGCTGAGACTACATTTGGGGTTTGGGGTGTTTTTTTGTGTGGTTTTTCTATTAATTTTTTTTAATCTATCTATCTATCTATCTATCTATCTATCTATCTATCTATCTATCTATCTATCTATCTATGACAGAGAGAGAAGTGGGGAGGGCTCAGAGCAGTCTCCATAGTTGTACATCATTAGTGGTGATATAGTTTCATCCCACATAGGTGGGTGTGGGGCCTCGTAGGGTGGGAGCCGAATCAGAGACCTCCCGCATGGGAGGTGAGAACCTTCACTGCCATCCCAGCGATTACCAGTTGCACCAAAGTTCAGCACATGGGTTTGCACGGTCGAGGTTGGGAAATAGACTGTGCAACTGAGACACAAGTGCTCAACCACTGAGCTATCCCAGCATCCCCAGGTTTGGGGTTTTGTTGATTGTTTGTTTTTTTAGTTTCCATGTCTCTCCTGAACCTTCTCGTCTCTCTTCACTCATTATAACCAACTTGTTCTGGAGATTCTCAAACACATTTTAGCGTTCTCTTCTTTTCAGTAAAATATCCAAGCCATGTATGCATTTGCTTCTAGGAACGGACCTTTCTCTGAAATATTGATCCACCATTTTTTGTCTGTGTGGTCATTTTTTATTGGGTCTTAGATATTAAGGATGAGGCCTGTGGAGACTTTGGATTCTGCTATTTTCTAAACAGTGTGCTGTCTTGTTCTAGCCACCAGTTAGATGACTGGTGGGCCATGAACTTGTGGAGGCTTGGCTTTGTGTTTTGTTGGGCACATCTCTGTTCATTTGCCCCTGCATCCTGAGATGCCATCCTTACCCCTACAGCATGTTTGCCAAGTTCCTCTAACTCGGTGAGACTCACAGGTGGGCAAGCAGCTAAAATCTGCCCTGTTCTTTAACTTTGCAGGTCTTGTTTTTCCCTTTGGCCCCTGGCTGCCTTGCTTGCACATGTACAGTTCAAGGTCAGCCAAGGATTTCAGGGGAGTTCATTTGCAGATTTAGGGGGGAGTCCCACCTTCTGAGGTATCCTCATTTCTAGGATCCCCCTCTTCTTTTCCAGCCCTGAGGCAGCCCCAAACTCTTCTCTGGCTCGGGCTTATGACGCTTTGGCTTTTGCTTGAATGCTAAGTGCTATCTGCCCTTAACAGAGGCTGGAGAGCTAAGGCAGCACAAAAGTAGCACGTGTGTCTCACTAGAAGTGATTTCCTTCTTTTTTCCAGGACTAGAGACCCGCTGGTTTCTGTCAGCTTTCCATATTCTCCTGTTACCTTCAAATAACTGAGCTTCTTTATTTCTTTTTCTCTTTGTGCTCGGAGATTATAATTAGTTAACCCAAGCCACGCTCAAGACTTAAGATACGGCAATCCAATTCCTTTTCAGTTATACTAGAATGACAAACCTAACTCTTATAAATTAATTTTCAGCATGTCATTATTCTCTTCTGATGGATAATAGCCCCGGGTATTGGATCTACTTGGAGGGAAAGGACTGTATTTATAAGTGGGTTGATCCAATGTAAAATGCCGGGTTTCTATTAGAATGCATTCACCAAATATCTTACTTAAAGATTATTAGCCTACTGGGGGGGGGGGGAAGAGTGGAATTACATTCATCCTGTAAATGGCAAATTGGGCATGAGGGTATTTTAGAAAGTAATTTTGAGGTTTTTCTTCAGATTCTTTGGGAACGTTTGAAGGTTTGAGGAAAGGAGGGAGAAAGAAACTGGGAAGGGTGAGTCACTGACATTATTGCCTTTGCAAAAAAATATTTTCAGGTCATGTGAACCAGTCTTCCTTACCCCATGCCCGCAGGAGAGAATATTTCCCAAGTCCTTCATCAATAAAGTTCACAAAAGAACTTGGGATTCCGATCTGTACCTTACTCAGTCAGTCAGAGAGCAGGCCGAGTTCTATAAAACTCATATTGTTCTAATTTTACCCAAACTTCATTAGCTTGTCTTAAAATAATTCCCAAACCAAAGAATCATAGGAGGCTGGCACTCATCACATCCAACCACCTTGATCTGACTAATGAGGAACCTGGGACTCCAGCAAGGACATGTCAAGGTCATAATAGTAGTCAGTGGCTGAGCTGGAACTTGAACCTGTAGTCTTTGCTCTCTTGGCCAGGGTTTCATGTACTATAGCCATGCCACACGTCTCTTTCCTGTGGATTCTATCCTATTCTATCCTCCCTTCCCCTTCCCTCCCCTCCCCTCCCTTCCCCCGCCCTCCCCTCCCCTCCTTCTCTTTAAGCTCCAGGGACCCTGGCATGAATGTAACCCCCTGATCCACAGTTCTGGCTTTACCTGGGCTTCACTTACAAGTTAAAACTGCCTTATTGAGGGGATACTGGGATAGCTCAGCAGTTGAGTGCTTGGGCCCCGCCTATGCAACCCCATATGCTGAGCTGCAGCATAACTGGTAACCAACCACCAGGACGGCTCAGTGGTGAAGGTTCTCGCCTCCCATGTGGGAGGCCCCAAGTTTGATTTCCGCCCAGTGAGACCCCACACCCACCTGTGTGAAATGAAACCACATCACAAGTAATGATGTACAACTATGGAGATGGATCTGGTCTCTCCCCTCTTTTCTCTCTCACCTTCTTTCAAAACAATAAAACAAAAACATTTCAACAGCTTTATTGAGATATCATTTACATGCCTTACAATGCACCCATGGGCCATTTACTTTTTATTCTCCCCTGAAATCTGGATCCCAGACCCCAGAACATGAAATAGAGAAGGAAGGCTATCATTATACATAAGACAACAAAGGGCACCCTGGACATTTTGGGGGGCATACCTAGCAGCTCATGCACCCCCTTCTTTTTTGAAAAACGCCAATCCAAGGAGAGCCAGACTTCTAAGTGTCAGGACCCAAATCTCTTGGAAATCAGAGCCCACCCCTCTGCCGTGCTTCTTGGCTTCGGTGCTGGGTTTTCTATCTTATGAAGATTCGTGCAGGTGTGTCTGACTGGTTCAGGTGGGCTGTGGAGTCTGAAGCCCTCACACGAAGGAAGACGTTCAGGTCCATGTTCCTGCCTGCGACACCCTCCCGTTTCCCCTTCACTGAGCCCTTAGAAGGAAAACGAAAGGGAAAAGAAGACACTCATGTTTGTGTGTTCATGCAGGAACTAGTTCTTGGGTTTCACCCAGGCGTCGTGGCCTGGGCCAGGTATAGAGTCAGACAGACAGAGGTCCCTGCCCTCCTGGGGTTCCCAGGAGAGTGGGTGTCCATTTCTGGGTGAGCAGAAGCTCTTTTGATTTGGAAAGCCATACACGGAGTGGGCAGGGGAGTAGGGGCAGGAAGACTCAGCTATGTCCCCTGATGAGGAGCGTGGACTGTGGCTGAAAGCCCAGCCTGCAGTAACCCACCTGTCTCTCCACGCCTCGCCCCCTGCCAGGAATTTTCTACCACTCTCTGAAAGTCTGGCCTGGAGCATGTCGACCTGTGTTCTGGAGATCTGGGAGCTGTGACTTGCAGGTGTACTCCCAAATCTCCACCTATTAGCCACCACTGCCCTGCCCCCACCCCGCCCCCATAGTTACGTCTTCTAGTTTACAATTAAGGAAGCAGCCACTCAGCCAGGTGACCAGGGTGACCCAGAATGCTGTGGGTCATTGTTAGCAGCATGGCCAGAAGACGGCCTTGGGTCTCTTGCCTCCCTGATCCCAGGTGCCCCCCCCCACTGGTTCTGCTCCCCATCATTGCCCCATCACCACCACTTGTGTGCCACGCAGCCTGGCAAACCAACTGACACAGTCACAGATGCTGAAATCCCGGCTCTGGTCCCTCACTCCTGCCCTCATTGGGCCTGACTGTCCCAGAACATATTTCTGCGAAATGTGCCCTTCCTCTCAGGTGGCAACCTGGGTAGGGCACGAGATTCAGGCTAGTGTCGTGCCCAAGGGGAAATGACCTAGGGGCAACATTGAGGCTGGACTGTGGAGTCTGGGTGCTGGGCTTGAGTGTCATTTGATCAGGCCGAAGAGGCCACAGGGCTGTGTCCGGCTTGACTGCATGAGCTGTAGAAGCAGGACAGTGCCAATACTTTTTCTAGGACTGCCTCCAATAAACTGGGACATTGCCAGTGTTTCCTAAGCAAACTAGGTTAGCCTCCCTGCTGCTGTGGCCACCCGAGGGCATTGGGCAGCTGGGTGACCCAGAAATGGTCATCTCCTTGTCCGGCTCCATCTGCAATTGCAGCCCCTGATTCTGGGGCACGGACAGACAGGCTCGGTGGGTGGCAACAAGCTTTATAACCCCAAATGGAATCAAGCCCATTCTTGTAGCAGGAAGCTCAGGCCAAACAATAGGGGAGAGAGAGGCTTTGGGGCTGTCCTAAAAGGAAAGACAGCGTTAGGAAGTGAAGTGACAGTACAGCTTTCCCTCTCCCTTGTAGGCTTTGTGGTCTGGAGAAGCGAAATAACTGGAGGAAAGTGTGCTGTGTTGGGAGTGGGGGTGGGGGGGTGGGGGAGGGCTGGGAAGGGGCTTCCTGTTAAGAGATGTTGATTTAGTTCCTGACCTTGGAAAAACGGCTTCTTTTCAGGGCCTATATTTTTCCCCAGGGATAGGATGAAAGGGTTGGTTTCGATCGGCGGTCCCCAACCTTTCTGGCACCAGGGACTGGTTTCATGGACAACAATTTTTCCATGAACCCAGGTTGGGGATTGGTAGTGGTTTTGGGATGATTTAAGTGTGTTACATTTATTATGCACTTTATTTCTCCTATTATTATTACACTGTAATATAATGAAATAATTATACAATCGCCACCTCAGCTCCAACTCAGATCATCAGGCATCAGATTCTCATAAGAAGCGCACAACCTAGATCCTTCCCATGCGCAGTTCACAGTAGGGTTCGCGCTCCTGTGAGAATCTAATGCGGCTGCTGATTGACAGGAGGCGGAGCTCAGGGGGTCATGGGAGCACTGGGAGCGGCTGTAAATACAGATGAAGCTTTGCTCGCTCACCCGCCACTCACCTCCCTCTGTGTGGCCCGGTTCCTATCAGGCCCTGGACCATTACCATTCCGTGGCCTAGGGATTGGAACCCTGGCTTAGATAATCTCTAGGGGTCTTTCCTGCTCTGAAAGTCTATGACTGTACATGGTCTCTAGTTAACAGTGCCAAGAGACAAGAAGGAGCAGAGCCACTGTTCAGATGCCCTTTCCCCCCAGAAAAGGTTTGGTGATGTAGTGAGTGGAAGGCCCCATGAAGCAGTATTGGGAGCCCCAGAGATGTCGGTAGTGTTTCCGTCTCTACTTCTGGTCTGTGGTAGGTACCCTCTCCACTTCATTCCTGTATCCAGGGCAGTCAGAGCCTTGTGTGCTTCCACTTGTGTGTCGCGTAGCACTGGGGGTTCATAACTCCTAGTGATGGAGATGAGAAGGGGGAACCCGTGACTCTTATAGCTCATCACCAACAAGGCAGTTCTGGGGTTGGGGCCAAGCTCATTACTCATTCATTCATAACAACACAACACCACAATATTTTGGCCAATGCCCCAACTTGCCAAATCCTAGGTCATCTATCAGCCTGTCTCTGTCAGCTGGTTCCAGAGGGCTGTGTGCTTACAGGACATTTCAGCCCGTGGACACTGGCACATGGGAGAAGTCTTGGGTGGAGATAGGGTGTGCATCAGATTGTCATTCTGAAGGAGGCGACATTTTTTTTATTTGTTTTATTATTTTTGAGAGGAGAGAGACAGAGACAGAGAGAGAAGGGGGAGGGCCCAGAGCAGTCTCCACAGTTGTACAGCATTAGTTTTGATAGTTTCATTCCACACAGGTGGATGTGGGGCTAAACAGGGCAGGAACTGAACCAGGGGCCTCCCACATGGGAGCCGAGAACCTTCACTGCTGAGCCATCCTAGTGGTTACCAGTTGTGCTGCAGTTCAGCATATGGGTTTGCACGGGATGGGACCAGGAATCAAACTTCAGACCTTGTGATTGCAAGGCAAGCACTCAACTGCTGAATTATCCCGGCCTCCCCAGGAGGCAATATTTTACATAAAGACCTGAGTGGAGTAAGGGAGTGGGCCCCAGGCCTCTGGACTCCTGGCAGAGAACACAGCGAGTATTAAGTTCCTGATGCTGAAACATCAGTTGGCTACAATAATACTAGTGACAAAAATGGTAATAAGGACAGAAACAGCATTGTAGTGAACAGGGCTCAATGGTCGGTCAGGACATCACTCACACACGTGTGCTCACGTCAGCCTGCACTTTAATTGCAGTGGAGTGTATTCAGAGGGGGGGGGAGCGAAGCAAAGATTGCACACGTGGCCATGTTTAAGGGTTGTCCAGCTGACAGCCCCCGGAGTAGCCTCCTCTACAACAGACCTGTGACAACACAAAGAGGTGTCACTGTGCGTGAACCACTGACCCCGGGGACTGTGAGACCCCCTGCCATCCAAACCTTAGAGCATTCCCAGTCATTAGAGTTTTTGACATTGCATTAAAAATGTACCCTGACATCACATCTGTGGGATTCACGCATCATATATTGGATTAGCGTTCACTGTTATTTCAATGACTGCCCACTGATTGAGAAAGAAATCGTTTGCAGACACACTGGACATTGGTGCTCCAGAGGAGGTTTTGGGCCCACCCCTTCCTGACTCTCCTCTCTGGATTCCAGGAAACAAGAAGGTCAGGGGTTGGGGGGCGGGGGGAGATGGCACAATGTATCCTGGAAAGTGGTCTCCACACAGGGAAAACGTTTTAGGTAGGGGGAGGGTTAGGAAGAGCCTTGGGAACCCACGTGCTGGGTATTACAGGTCTCCTTATGTTTCCATGAAGGGAGTCGTCAAGAACTAGTCAGTGAGGTGAAGAGGGAGCCGGGAGAGAATCCCATCATGGTCCAGTGGAACCAGCTGCCCTGGTCTGCCTTCTTAGTGGGTGTGGGGTACAGAACCCCAGCGTATGACTGGTTAGTGAAACAGGGAGGGATTGGCTCATGGGTCAGGCATATGTAGTTCGGGTTGCTTGAGTAATGCTTTCCGTTTTTCAGTCTCCCTCTCCCTCTCTCTCTTCCTCGGTTTGCCTTTGCTTCATTCTGGAGCTGACTGTTGTCAGATGAGGGAACTGTGGCCCCCATCCACTCCCAACCTGCATCATCCTTACAGCTTCCTATTCCAGAGCAAAGGGAAGTTTTTCCTTATTATTTCCAACAGTTTTTCCAGGAGTCTGGTTAAAGCTGGCCTGTCTTGAATTGGTCTCACTCTAAACTAAGTCCTGTGATTGGTAAGGCCCGTGCCTGGTTGCTTCTCAGCGGCCTGGGGGAGGTGGAGCCAAGGCACCTAAACCTCTGGGCCTCTGTGGAATTGCCGTGGTAAGAGGCTAAGCGGTCCTGTCAAGGCAGGGATTCTAGGCAGACACAGAACTCCGACCCATCCCACATGCCCTAAATGACACCAGAGTGAACCAACATCAAGAACAATCCAGTCAGCCATGTGGGTGGCCAACGGAGAATTTTCCCCAAAATTCGAATGGGAATGCTAGAGATGAGAAGAGAAAAGATGACAGCTAAAAAAGATAAGAGAGAAAGCAGACATTAGAGTTGTCCTGAGGAAACGCCACAGCAATTTTTGAGAAGTGGGAATCAAAGAGACAAACGGATCACTTTTCCCTGGGCCTCCCAAGGGTCCCCATTAAAAGACTGCTCCTCATTACTGGCGAAAATCAAAAGGAAAAAGAGCCGTGCCCAGAGCAGCTTGCCAAATTGCTGGAGTATACAAGCCAAGTTTGAAAGAATTCAGTAAGCAGCCCGTCATTTAAGCTAACTTAAACGAAATTATGTATTCAAAGCACAGGCGCACCAGGGAGATATTTTGGATTTGGTTCCAGACCACCTTAATAGAGTGAGTTGTGATCTTTTGGCCGATGTAGAGTGTTGCCTTCAATTTATTAAAAAAAATTAATTAATTAATTAAATGTTTAAAATAGCAACATCTGTGAAGCACAAGACAAATGAGTATGGCTGTGTGCCCTTCAGCTGACCTTGGCCTTCTGCGTGCAATCAAGCACCCCAAGGGACCATGGAGACATGTCCCGCTGTTCTGAGTATTTGTGAGCCAAGAACTTGACACCCAGACAGAAAGCATCTTTCACCTAGAGAGACAACCATGAAGTCATTCTTGGATACGCACAGTCTCCGGGAAACAGCAGAGGTTAAATCCTAGCTAACCAAGAGATCACTGAAGTTAGGGACGCAGGGGTTGTTTCGTGCAGAAGAACTGGCTGGCAGTCCTTGTGGAGGGGGTTGGGGGGACTGCTTCCATCCTGAGGTTCTGAGCAGAAACACCTGCAGAGTGACCCTCACTTGGGATGAACAGGTCATTCTGCCAAGAGGTGGAGTCTGGGGTCCTTCTGTTCCAGTAGCATCTGGGTGAAGCTTTAAGGGGAGGGATTTCATCATTCATTATCACCCTTATCTATTGGGTCAACTCTGTAACTATTTTTAAAAAATATGTATTTGGTTTTGACAGAGAGATAGAGACAGAGAGAAGGGGGAGGGCCCAGAGCAGTCTCCATAGTTGTAGGTCATCAGTTTTCAACATAGTTTCATTCCACACAGGTGGGCGGGAGCTGCACAGGGGGGAAACTGGGCAGGGAGCCTCCTGCATGGGAGGCACTCCCCCGCGAGCCAGGCGCTGAACCGGGCACCTCCCACAGGGGAACTCACCCCAGTTCAGCATGTGGGTCCTCACAGGCCAGGACTGGGACTGGAACTCGATCCTAGGACCCCGGGGCTGCAAAGCCAGCGTTCCACCCGCTGAACCATCCCAGCATCCCCTGACTCTGTAATTAAACATTGGAAATTCCTTTGGGAAAGCTCTTCATCAAAAAAAGTGCAGGCCAAAATAAATAAATAAGTAAATAAATAGTAAATAAATAATAGGACAATGTAAACTAACCTCAGCGTTTATTGCTGGCTTAGTCTCCACGGGGCCATTTCAAAAACACTCAATGTGGGCTATTTCAGGTGAATTTCCACCTCGGAATCCAGAAGCCCAATTAAAGAGGATTTACAGCTCCGCTTAAGAAAGAAATGCAAAGCCTGCTTCTTTTGTCCTTGAATGATTTCTTCCTCTCTTCGGTTTGCCTGAGACCTTCCTGTTTCTAATGACTGTGTATTAAATTTAAAGGAAAATAAGTGATACACAGTTTAGGCAGGAAAGATGGCACGCCTTCACCAGGCACGCTGGTCGGAGCACACACGCATGTGAACTCACACTGAGCCTCAGGCCCAGCTGCTCACTCTCCACCACAAACCTTATGTCTTCTCTTCCCTTCTCTCTTTTCCTGTTGTGTAACCCATATAACCCATGGTTTGTTCTCTCTCAGTTTCTCAGTTGCTTTCTCTCCCCTCCTCGCTCCCCCTACACACACACAGACAGACAGACACACACACACACACACACAGTCCTCTGGTGGTGACTTCCTTATTTCTATCTCTCTCTCCATCCAGCTGTTTTGCATACATGCAAATCTCCAGTCTTATCATCCCTCTGCCTGTCCCCCCGGACCCTCCCAGCTCTACCCCAAACACAAGCCTTCAGTAGCTACTTCTCTGTGTGTGTGCCTCTTTCATTCACAGATGTATCCACTGCCAGACTGCGCTCAGTCACATTCTTCCCTGTGTCCCTTAGCCCCCACCCACCTCACTTGCCTCCCCTCCGCCACCCCCTCCCCCCTTCTCTCTCTAATGCACACACACTCTCCTTGATGAGTGATCCACACTTACAACTATCGGAGTTATGGATTCAATTCATCCAACCACCCCCGTCCTCCCTGCCTTCTCTTGAAGAGCCAAGACAAGTGAGCATCCCAATTAAAACGGGGCCCTTCTCATTGGCACAAATCGACAGAAGCGCCGGGGCTGAGGAACAAATGCCAAGGCAGTCACCTGTTCCCCTTCCCACGGTGGCATGAGTCATCCACGGGGCCCGCTCTGGTTTCATACCAGCTCTCTGCCACTCTGGGCACCGCGGTCTCTGGGACAACTGGCTTTTTGTCCATCTCTCTGGGTAAAATGCTGAATTCTGTCTCTGGACCCTTGGGAATCAACAGGTGCTGTCATCACAGCTTGGACCTGATCCATGGACAACCCCACCCCCCAAAAGGAACATGTGAAAAGGCTCCTTTGTGCTTTGTGCATGATAAACTAAGCACAGCCTGGACTCCTCCCACCTGCCACGACGCACAGTGGACCGGAGCCACGTCTGACAGGCGGGAGAGTCTGGGGCCGGCTCCCTCACTCTAGGTCGCCTCCGCTTGCCCGTGCCTTTGCTAGTTGCCCTTCTCCAATGGGCCGGCATCACAGAATTCGACGGGAAGCCACCCTCTGCAGGGTTAGCGCACTCTAGAGAGGATGAAGGATGTCCACCCAAGGCTCTGTGGCACCATCAAACCAGTAGTTAGTGCCCCGTCACCACTTTAGAAAAACTGTGAATAAATTAGTGGAGGGGTTTGACAGAGGGACACAGCACGTGCTGGTCCCAATGCAGGGGGCTTGGGGACCGTTGCCTCGCCGACGCTGCAGATGCATTGCCCAGGGGTGGACGTGGTGATGCTGGGGGTGAACGTCAGAGAAGATGTGTGTGCTGTCGCCGCCAGAGGACGGCTTGCTTGATGGGGATGTGTTGCTCACAGCTCCCTGTGGTGGGGGGTGAGGGCTTGGGACAGTCTCGCATTATAAGGAGTGTCCATGCCCTGCCCCAGGATGATGGATGGGTTCATCTGAACCACAGGGAGAGGGGACGTGTGCGAGCCAGAGCATTGGAGAGTGTGGCACAAAAAGAACTCGAGACAGTTTGTCCTCAATTCCGGATGCAGAGCTCCTAGAACTTGGTCATGTCCTGAGTGTTAGGGGTGAGAGGAGCATCTTTTGTTTTAATGACAAGGCTCACGGCTGGCCACTAGATAGCTCAGGATGGGGGCTGGTCTCTAGAAAGATCAAGTCGTGATGAGAAGCTTGGCTTTGCTGTCCCACCCCCACCAACTCCATAGAGGACTGGAGGTTGAGTGCAGACACCAACAGCCAATGATGGAATCCATCCTGCTCATGGAATGACACCTCAGTGATGGTTTTAGAGAGGATCAGGGCTGGTGGACACGTGAGGTGGTGGGCGGGTTGCATCAGGAAAGAACTCAGATACTCTGCTTCTCTCTGCACTCCCACCCCTGGTCTGTGCGTGTCTTCCATTTGGCGGCTCCTGACTTGCCTCCTTTGTAATAAACCGGTGGCAATAACTAAGGTGCATTCCTGAGTTCCGTGAGCTATTCTAGCAAATGGCCAGTCTGAGAAGTGGATCCTGGTTTATGGCCAGTCGGTCAGAAATACAGGAGGCCCAAGACGTGTAATCGGCATCTGAAGTGGGGGCTGAGCTCTTAACCTGTGGCATGTGACAACCACAGGTCGTTTGTGTCAGAATTCAGGTGCGTTGTTGGACAACACCCAGCTGGCATCCATAGAGAATGGGAGGGTGGCTTGGTGTTTAAGTGCACACATTTGGTGACAGAGTGCTGTGAGTCAAAAGAGTTCAATGAGGGTACGTGAGCATCCGTTCCCTGGGTCTGAAAAGTGTCGACTACATCAGACTCACAAGGTGACCTTGTCCCCTGGGCTCAGCCACATGGACAACAGGACCCCCTACCCGGAGCCCTGAGGGCTCCAGCACAGCTTGTCTGGCCCTGTTCCCCCAGGATACTGAAGCCGGGCCTGGCTCTCCCGGCAGATCCAGGGGCTTGGCTCAGGAAGCGGGGTCCAGCCCTCAGATCAAACAGCACCCTGCCAACCCCTGGTGCTCTGAGCAGCTGCTGATGGGGTGCTGGCCTTGGCAGAATGCGCGGTGGGGTCTTTGAACATTAGGTGGGCAGAGACAGGCAGACAGCACCCCAAGATCGTTGGAGAGGCTGGGAAGAACAGCATGGCCCACGCTCTTTGCAAACACAGCTTTGTAACGGGGGAAACAGGTGGGAGTGCAGAGCCCTGGCCTCCCAGGTTGCTCCTTCCCTGCTGGAACACCCGTCCTGGCTCGCTGGTTCGACACGTGCTGCTCCCTCGGGATTCTACTCCAAGTGTCAGCCTCACCACGTGCCCACTGAGCAGGGACATTGCCAAACAGATGCTGGGTGAACACGTGCACGAATGGACACACTCATGAAGAGGCTCCTTCTGTATACTACAAGGACATGTGGCACAGTGGAGCAGGGGGGCCTTGGTGTCACAGGGCAGGGGTCCCCAATCCCAGGACTGGTACCAGTCTGTGGCCATTTAGGAACTGGGTCACACAGCAGGAGGTGAATGGCAGGTGAGCGAGCAAAGCTTCATCTGTCTTTACAGCTGCTCCCAGTGCTCGCATGACCCCCCTGAGCTCCGCCTCCTGTCAATCAGCAGCATTAGATTCTCACAGGAGCGTGAACCCTATTGTGAACTGTACATGCACAACCCTCACCTCTGGTCTGTGGGAAAATGGTCTGTCACCCCCGATGCCAAAATTGTTGGGGACCGCTGCCGAGGGGGACCTTGTCCGGGTCCGGGACCTCTGCAGGGATGAGGAGCAGAATTCGTGGCTCCTTCTTCCCATGTGCTCCCAAGCCAGCCCTGGATGCAGAGGTTCTCAGGGCTCACACGTAGTGTGTCAGTGAACTTCTGAGGAAAATGGGCTGTTCTCCCGGAAGGACCAGGTGCCCCAAATCCCATTGCGCATGCAGGTGACAGAGAGAGACGTGCCTTTGCTGATGCCCCCTCTCATTTGGCTGGATGATCTTGAGTACGCCAGGGAGCCTCTGCGAGCTTCCTGCCCCTGTTTTGCAGAACAAGGAGCGGGGTGATAGTGTGTACCACACATCACCACTGGGGGAGCCCATGAGGTGAGACATGGCAGCTACAAAACCACAGAGTACAATGACCTGCTACCGAACTCTGTAAAAGTTTCTCAATGGTTCTGGTCCTTATGTACTTTTTTTCCCTTTATTTTATTTTATTGAGAGGAGAGAGAGAGAGAGCGAGAGCACGAGAGAGAGTAGGGGGGAGGGCCCAGAGCAGGCTCCATAGTTGTGCGTCATTAGCTGTGACATTGTTTCATTCCACACAGGTGGAATGAAACTGGGGGTCTCCACATGGGAGGCGAGAACCTTTGCCACTGCGTCATCTGGGGGTGAACTTTGCATGGGCCGTGGGAAGCGGGGGACAGGGGGGAGCCAGGGGTCGAACCCCAGACCTCGCCGTTGCAAGTTAAGCACTCAGTCACCTTAATGTTGGTATGGGGCATAGAGGGGCACTGAGAGCTTAAGGGGCAGGGAGCAAAGCCATTGGAGGGCAGAGGGAGAAAAGGGGGGGTGGGCGCAGTGAGGGGTTTGGACATGTCACCCACATGGCCCAGGGCAGAGCCTCCTCTGGAGACCCCAATATTGAACTCATGGGGCACATCCTGCAGCTGCCGCCCTAGGGTGTCCACACTCACGGCGACCCCATTTTAAAGCATCCCCAGCTCACACACCTGGAGCTTGAGAAGGCCGATGAGGAGGGGTCAGGGGACAAGTCACACTTTCCCCTTTGTCCCCTCCATCCAGTCAGGGGTGAGGCAGGCCACCAGCTCAGCCTTCCCCTGCCCAGCTCTGAGGAACATCGTGCAATTAAAGGCCTGGTAGTTGCCATCTGTCCCGTCTCTCTGCAGTCGCCCAGGGTGCAGGGATGTGGAGCTGGCACATTGTGATCCTCCATGGTGCCTGTGTCACCTCTGATTTCCTCCAGAAAGTCATTAAGCAGACCTGTGTGGGAGCCGCCCCAGCGTCTGCGAGCTTCCTCCAGGGCAGAGGTGGTGAGAACACGCGAGGATTCCTCAAGTTCAAGGGAGCAGGCGTCTGTGGGAGGCGAGGTGGGAGGAGTGAGAAGTCAGGCAAGGTTAAGCCAGGTGGAAACCCTCCCCCAGGGACTCGTTCTCTCTTTCCTCCTTGGCTCCCTCCATCCAAGACTGAACCCTGCATCTTCCCTGGGACCCCCAAATCACAGGGGTTGTTAGAGTGTGTTCCGCTTTAGGTTTTTCCAAAAGCAGAGCCTGAGAAGAGAACTTGACTGCAGGTCCTGGCATCTTTGGGAGCGGGGTCAAGGGCAGAGGAGAAGCCACTCACAGGCTGTGTGAGGGGCTGGTCACCCAGCATGCAGCCCCCTGGGGGGCCCTGCAGCCTGTGCCCCTGAACAACCCAACGGGCAGGTAGGACCCGCATCCCATGCATCAGTTCCCAGCACTTCTGGGCTGCACCTGCACAGGACTGGGCGAAACCCCAAGGCGGTAAGACAGAGACACCTGGCACAGGTTACGTGGGTGGCTGGCAATTTGCAGAGAGCTGTCCATCACAGCTGCGCCAAGACCAGACGATGCAGCATGGCCAATCTTTAGCATCAGCCCTGGGGAGCTGGTGTTCTCCCCGAAAAGTGCAGCTGCTCCATCTGTCTAGGCACCAAGAAGCCGCGACAGACCCTCTTTGTCCTCCTCACAGATACTTCCTGTTCCGTTGAGAATGGGTGACCTGGTCCAGGTTACTGTTGCTTGGCCAGATACAGAGCAGTACCTCTGGACTCTTCCTCATCACTTTCCTCCTTGGTTCGGGTGCAGCAGGCACCTTGCTGCAGGCTTGACTGTATTTCTTTCCAGGCATGAGCCATAACAGCTTCCTCTTTGTTCCCCAAGCCCCTGGCGAGCTACCGAACTTACAAAGATTGCTGGTGTGCTGTGTTTGTTGATGGATTCGTGCCTACATTTGACAGTACCCAGTACAGAAAGCGTTTTTACTCATTGCCATCGCTGTTGATGGAGCAGGGGGTATAGCAAGCTCTGAGCACTAGAAAGTCTTAGAAGAGGAGTGATAGAGAATGATAGGCATCCATCAGAGACCACGCAGACATGATTGAGGCCTGCCCCAGGGTGCAGGGAGGAACGATGTAGAAAGACGCATTCTTGAGGGAGAATCCTCTAGACTCAGCATCTGCTTGGGGTGAGGTCTTTAGTAGGTGGTGGGGAACACAGAAACGTGGTGTTTCGTAGCTGCACTCAGGCTACGTGAGGGCTTGGCACCCACCCGCCATTGGGGATGTTGAGGCCACCACCAACCCCCCCCCCCCCCCCCCACACACACTACATAACAAATTGGACCTCTGGTCCCAAAATGATGGGCCAGGGAGCAATTACCAATGGAAAAGCAACTTAGACTCTGTGTGCTAGAGCCACAGCCTACTACGCAAGCCCCCTTCATACTAGAAAGCTTTCTGAGAGAGGTTTATCAATCTTCTAATTGGCCATCCCTTGTTTCGTGGCTCAAGGTGACTTTAAACTTTCACAGACATTGCCGATCTTGCTCCCTTATGTAGTAAATTTACTATGGAAACTGCAAAGGTGCGTGGCAAAAGTATCGTGCTGGTTAACTCATTGAAAAGCTGGGAATAGCTGAAATGTTCAATGATAGGGATTATTGAATTCATTGAATGATACACATAACAATTACAAACAGCTATGCATGGCACCTAGAAAGTTGTTTAAAAAACAAACAAACAAGCAAACAAAAAACTGGGGCAATCTAGTTACCCAACAATTGGAGATTCACTAAAATCACTAAAAAACAAAACAAACAAAAATAATGAACAAAGAAATCCAGGTGTGTGTGGTACCTCCAGACAATGGACAACTGGGAGGCATTAAATTGCCCCTCATTTCATTAAATATGTTGTCAGCGTGTATGTGTTGACATGAAGGTTATTCATTGCCATCGCTGCTGATTGAACAACGGGGATAGCAAGCTCATAATATACTAAATGAAATATGGAGATTGAAAGTTAATATACATACCACCATCAAATTGTTTTCACTATCATTATTTAAATAGGAGTGAAAAGATCTGGAATAATCATCTCCAAATGTTTCTATAATTATTTCAAAATGATCGGATTATGAATAATTTACCCCCCCCCCACATACACACATACCTTTCATTGAATCTGTGATTTATAATTTTTTTTTTTAATAAGAAAGATGTTTTATTTGAGTGTATAACAAAATGTTTGTGAGGGAAGGTTGTGAAAATTAGCAGCCCTGTAGGTAAAGAAACAGTATGATGCAGTAATATTCTGCTCACCCTGAACTAAGATAAAACACGCAAGCTGCTTCCTCTTCTAGAAAGATCTTCAGCAACGACTCCCTTCCTCCTTCTCCCCGGTGCTGCAGTAGTGTGCCTGTGAGGTTTGGGGTTCAGGTCTAAGTGAGGTGAGGCTGACAGGTTCAGCCAGTGGAAGCCCAGAGGACATTGTGTTAGTGTTTGGTGGCCATTGAGAGAAAATGAAGTTCTGACTTGGGGCACGGACCCAGGACCTCAGCCTAATGGCCTTTGGGAGTCAAGGAAATCAATAACGACATTTGAAGCAGAGCTCCAGCAGAAATAAGGGAAGGACTCACCAGACAACTCGAGACATTCAAGAATAACTACTAAAGGAGGTCCCTCCTTGAGACCCAGGGGAGAGACAAGGAACAGCCTGTGAAAAGCTCATTATTATTCTAATTGTGTCAAGCTAAATAAGAACTGAAACTGGGTACTGATGTTTCACCTGCCTGGATGTTGCTCCCTTTACAGTTTTGAAACTTGAGAGCCTGCGAATCGTGGACGATCACAGGAGCAGGGTCATGTGAGATCCAGCACACGTGAACTGAGTATGAGTGTCGGTTTGGGGATTGGTGGAGTGTATCAGTCAGCTACTAGCACCGTGTAACAAAGTATCCCCAGACAGTGCATTCACTGAGCTTGCTGCTGTGGTTGCACTCAGCAGATGGGGCATTTGGGGGCTGGGGCCCATGATGCACTGCTATGAGCGATGGGTCCAGAGGTGGCCCTCAGCCAGGGAAGACACAGCCCTACCTTTGGAAGGGGAGCTCTGTGGGTCAGGTCTATGGCTGAGGGACACTCAGTGGACATTGGAAACAGGGATGGGAGCATCTTCCAGGGGACTTGGGGTTGAGTTTGTCTCATGGCCATACTCCCAGCCTCCTACAGTGTTACTGCAACAACAATGGTGATGATGATGATGAGATAATAGCCACAAACTCTTGGCAGGCCTTATGTATGAGTATTGGCTCTTGGAATCCTCAGAACCTCCCGATGAAGTCAGTGCTGTTACAAATATGAAAACAGAGGCACAGAGAAGCTGAGTTAACCCTGACCGTCTGGCTTCCAAGTTTGAGGGTTACTAACAGTCTCTCTGTCCTGTTTTCTCTCCCTGTAGAATGTACTTGGTGATCTCATTTACAACAGATTAGCATGAGGAAGACAAGAGATTTAGCAGTTGATTCATTCTACACGGCTTCCAAAATGGATCTGATGCATCCTCTGGGGGTGGGATGATTGGGTCTCCATCCCTATTGCATCTAGAAAAAGAGGGACTATATGCGAGGGGCAGCGTGCTGAACCCCAAAGCTCACCGCTAGGAAGTGAGAACTGGGGCACACGGTTGCAAGTGACTGAGGGAGACGCAGCGGATTCACACCTGAGGACAAACCAGCCAGGGCTTTTCATCTGTTAGCCTGGTTTTTAAGGCACTTGGACCTGAAACTCTGGGGTGGGTTAGGTAACGTGTGTCCTCTGCCCCACCCCCTCAGGAGCCCATGTGGAACCATGCGTAGTGTTCTAGGAGGAGACAGTGGGATCCGCCCTGGCAGTGGGCTCCCTGCCTAGCCATGCAGAAGAGGGCGTGCAGAGCCAGCCTGAACAGTCCAAGGAGACGCGGGGCCTCCCGGGGTCCATGCTCTGTACCTCCCTACGCCCCATCCCCAGCACTTCCTGGAGGCCAATGTACATCAGCTGGCTCTCTGGTTTCTCTGGCTACTTTTCATCCTGACTCTTGACTGAGCTCCCTGCCTACACTGTTGCAGAGTGGATGGAGTTGGGGTATTGGGGGAGAGGAGCGCCCTTCCATGTGCACTTTCCACGCTGATCCCAGAGCCTCCAAGGCCCTGCAGCTACTCCAGAACCCAAAGAGGCAGAGGAATCCATCAGAAAAGCCAGGCCCACAGAGCTGTAGCCTTCAGCCATATGAATATTCAACCACCAAAGAGCCCAGATCCTTGGCGGGGGGAGGTATCTCCAAGCAGAGAGAAGAAGGAGCCATTTATCATGGAGAAGGGGAGAGCTGAGAGGAGAAGGAGGGAGGCCAGAGGGAGAGAGAGAGGGAAGAAGGAAAGAAGGAGGGAGGAGGGAGGGAAGAAAGGAGGAGGGAGGAGGGAGGAGGGAGGAGGGTGTCCCAGGCCTGCTCAGTGCTCAGCTGATGCAGAGGCCCAAGCTTGGGCTGGGATCCTGGAGGTGCAGAAAGGAAGGATGCGGAGCCCACATCTGGGGTATTGTTCTGGATAATTAAGGGGGCAGGATAAAGATGCTCCCAAGGACACAGGTCACTTTTCAGGACCTTGTTTCCCATGAGTAGAGCCGTCCACCTTTCTAGGAGTAAGTACAGGTTAGGGGTCACTCCCACCCTGGGGTATAAGAGGCACCTGTGTTCTGACACAAATTAAAAAAAAAAAATCTTTCTCATGGGAAGAGAGGCATTTGCACCAATATTTATATGATACAAGAGCTATGCTCTGCAGGAATGAGCCACGAATACTGACTGTGAGTCCTGCAGGCCGAGTCCAAGTTCAACTTATAGGCGGTGAGAGGAGGCAGGGCAGGCCGCATCCAGTGTTGACTTTGAGGATACGCTTTTACCTGTTTCCTGTGTGGTTTTTAAGGTAGACGACGTGCACATCTCTTGAGAAACTGAACCCGGGACAGTGTGGGCTGGGAGAGACCTTGGGCTTCTTGCTCAAGCCTTGCATTCTACAGACCTGGGCGCTGAAGTACATCCGACAGCTGTGTGAGGCAGAAGACAGAGCACGTGGGGACGGACTTCAGGTGCTGCTTAAGAAAGAAAGAGCTCCCGGAGCCTCCCAGCTGGAATCCTGACCGTCTCTACAGTTCCCACTCCACCTCCGTATTGTGTACGTAACGTTAGCTTGGAGACAAATTCATAATTTATCGAGGATAGTAACTGACAGCTGTGTGTCGTTGCAGTGTCAGTATTGGGAGAGGAGGACCTCTTGGCTCAACCCAGGGTAAGCATCCCAGTCTATGTTCTTGA
The DNA here is from genome assembly GCA_004027555.1 of Craseonycteris thonglongyai. Taxonomy (NCBI): domain Eukaryota; kingdom Metazoa; phylum Chordata; class Mammalia; order Chiroptera; family Craseonycteridae; genus Craseonycteris; species Craseonycteris thonglongyai. The sequence continues at coordinate 32,066 of PVKE010015321.1, forward strand.
GCCTCCCTCACAGGAGGAAAATGGATGTGCCTGACATGACTGGGGGGCATTATTGGCCCATGTTCTTAAGAATCAGGGACTTGGCTTATGTCCTGCCCAAAGCAGAGCCTGAAACAAAGACATGTGTGAAGAAATTTGTTTGGGGGCATGATCCCAAGGAGTGGAGGACCAAGTAAGCAAACGGGAAGGACAGAAGCGAATTCAGGGGATAGTGTGCTGGTTATAACTGTGGATCATGGGGACCCAGCCCTAAAGGACCCTGTAGCGTCAGCCTAAGAAGCTACACTGAGAGCATTTGTCTCCTGAAGCCCATATGCAGAGGTAGTTCAAATCCCCTCTTTCCAGATCTGCACATGTGGTGCAATGGCTGAGCAGGCTCCCAAGGCAACCAGAAAGCCCTAAAGCAGGACACAAGAGGGACCAGGTCTAGCTGAAGTGGGGGGCTCTCCAGACGCGCCTGTGTGCAGCCAGCTGGCTGCTCACTAACAGCCAAGCGGAAATGAAGGACGGGAGGATGTGAGCAGGGGCAGAAGAAATGGTCAGGATGCTCACGCATAAAAATGGAAGGATTGCTTTCATTTGGTTGCCTTCCTGTCCCAGGGACCTGGCCAGGCTCTTGTGAAACCTGGAAATTTGAGTGCACTAGGCCAGGAATCCCCAACCCCTAGACCAGGGATTCCCAACCCCATGCCCGCAGGCGCCATGACACCCGCGGCCCGATTTGTGTGCGCCCGCCATTATGTGACTGCATCAGAAGTTTTTCATAAGCACTAAGTAAAACTGTAATTTATTTTTATACATTTGTTAGAATTTTAAAATATTGTTTGCGTATCTACACAGGTTTATTATATTCGTTGGTATGTTTGCGATATCATATGTGTAAGTTTTTCCCTAGCTTTCGCCTTTGTACATGTCGCGTCTTGTTTAGCCGCTGCGCTCTTTAAACTCTCCTCCCCCCAACCGGGAGACGCCAAGTTGCCGTTTTGATTGCGGTTGCTGGACTGATCGGGTCGTGACGGTTAGCTAGGATCACAGTGTTTTGATATATTCAATTTTAAATGAACTAAAAGCGAGATAGGTAATCTATTATTATGGTAGCAATTTGATATGATATTGTAGTTCTATAACTATTTTTATTTTTATTTCTTTTAGTCCTAAAATGAGTGGACCAAATAAGAGAAAATGAACCTATAATTTTAACACAGACTGGGAGGAATCCTATTGTTTCATTAATTTAAAAGGTAAATGCGTTTGCCTGTTGTGTGGCAGTAGCATTGCAGTGCCGAAAAAACATAATGTTGAACGTCACTTTCAGACAAGTCATACCACTTTTGATACGAATTATCCACTTAAATCTGAAGTAAGAAAGAAAAAAATAAATCCACTAAAATGAAGTTTAACTACTCAACAGACTGTTTTCACTAGACATGTGGAAAAATCTAAAAAGGCAACCATTGCTTCTTTCAAAATTTCTCACATGCTCGCAAAGAAGAAAAAACCTTTCCAGGATGGTGAATTGTTCAAAGAAGCATTTCTGACTGCTGCCGATGGTTTGTTTGAGGAATATTCTAACAAGCGTGAG
>PVKE010015322.1:0-33641 GCA_004027555.1 Craseonycteris thonglongyai
CTATTATTTTTGTATAAGTTTGAAATTATTTCTAAAGAAAAAGTTAACAAAATACATCTGTAAACTGTCTAATTGTTACCAACCAATGTAACCTCATCAAATTTAACAATAAATTAAAAAAAAAAAAAGAAAAAAAAAAAAAAAAGAAAATCACTGCTAATAGTGTAGTAAATGGCCTTTCTTTGTCCTAAATTTATGCAGGCATTTATATGTATACATATTTAAATTGCATTTTAAAAAGATAAACTAAAGTATCCTATACCTATTGGTCTATAATTTTTTTCTAGTTAGTAATACAATAGAGATATTTTCACAGGTCAATTTATACAAAACTTGTTATTTTTAACAGGCGACAAGGAATGGGTAGACAGCTCTAAGATTGGGAGTGGATGGAGGTTGGAGGAGCAAGCAGAGGCTAAGGAGTCCCCTCAGAGAAGGCAGGGGTGAGAAGTCCACCTCAAAGCCCACAAGCAGGATACTGAAGAGAGATTTCTGAGGCAAAATAAGCAGGATGCAGCGACCTGTGAGACCGGCCTGGTGAAGGTTCGTCGTGGTGCATGTAATAGAAGCTACTTAAAGTAGCTTCAGAAGAAATATTCAGAAGGGTGGATTTAAAGGCGGGACCCACAACCAGGCCCGAGGATGCTTGGAACCCAGAACTAGAAAGTTCTCCAGAGTCAAGATCACTGTCTATTCTTTTTAGAGCCCTGGTCTCTCATTCCGACTTCTTTCTCCAAGTCCAACTCATTGTCCTCTGTGTGTCTGCTCTTTCCCCAGGCAATTTCAACACAGCAAATTGGGCGAGGAACCTCTAGTTGGACTTTGCAGCATCTCTGAGGCCTATTGTCAAATTCCCAGGAGACTGCGTAGTTGGTGAGTCAGGTCAGGTGTTCGCTCCAGTCCAATGGACTGTGGCCATGGTGGAGGCCACACAGAATAAAAACATGCTGGTAACTCAGCCTTGGGGACAAAAAAAAAAAAAAGGAGGGGGAGGAGGAATGGCCCATGACAACATCAAGATTTCATGGTTCCAGACACAGACAAATCAAGTTCTTGTGCTTATTTCTTGCTCCTTCCCCTGCGGGCCAGGCCCTGGCCCGAATGAAAAACAGCGTTTCCTGCCACGAGCCTTGTGGTCAAACCTGGAAGAACGAAAGGGGCGGCCCAGTTCTCAGTCACCAGGCCTGGGGGTCGCGCTCCTCCAGGGCGAGCCACTCGGCCCCGCTGGCCTGTGCTGGGGTCTCAGGGCCATTTCCGTGTCTGGATGACAAACAGCCCGCCTCTCTGGGGCAGCAGAAGCACACAGCTGCGGAATGGTGTTTTATAGGCATCAGCTCTTGTTTGTCATCAGCATGAGTAACTGCGAAGAAACTGTGGCTTCGTATTTCCATTCCGATTTGGGGAAGCAAAGGAGGCTGAGCGGGCTGCTGTCTGTGTCTTCCCCCGTGTTTCCCTGCGTTGTGAGGCCGCGCCTCCCACTCAGCGAAGGCAGTCTCCCTAAATGGAGAATTCCTCTTGAGGGGAGGTGGAAGCTGTAGGTATTGGAAGGGACTTGACCAACCACAAGACAGTTCTGAGCCTGGCTCCTCCAACTCCCAGCCAGATTTCTCCGGGGGCGGCGGGGACCTCAAATAACTACCAATCTCAAGAACGGCCTGGTGGCAGGTTTGCAGCCTGTGGCCTCTTTTGTTTGTATCTGTTCTGCTAGCCCTTATCTTCCCCTTTTCATAGCCTCCTCATGACTGCCCTTTCAACAATGTTCCTACACCACACCCACTCGCTAATTTATGGATTTTTTTTTTTTTCTTTTGAGGGATTTGTTTGTATGTTTGTTTGAGTTTTGTGTTTATTTCTCTGGAAAAGCGAAGGGAGTTCAATTGTTATGCTAAGACACAGAACTTCAGCCAAATTCCAGACCTGCCAATTACCAGTTTTGTAACCTCAATCAAATGACTTCCCTTTCCTCCGCCTTTCTCTGTGGTTGTGTTTATACTTTTATTATTATATATATCACAACCCTGTGTCCCCTAGGAAATTTTGGGCTTATTAAGAGCTAAGCGTCTATCTGTCTGAGTAACAACCACAGTGCCTAGTGCAGTACCTGAAACAGAACAAATGTTCAAAAAATATTAAAATGTAATCTCTCTGGGTCTATGAATTTGAGATAATTATATCAACTTGTAATGAACAAAAAGGTCTCCAAACATTGTCAAATGTCTCCAGGATGGGGGTAGGGAAAACATCACCCCCTTTCTTTCCCTGTTGAGCATCATGGCTCTGAAGGTTTGACTTACTTTTTTTTCTTTTACAAGGTCTCTTACTTTCTCAATATTTCAAATATATGAGCTCAGGCCCATTAAGTGCTAAAAATAAGACCACTCTGAGTCTTACTCAGAGCATTTCTTGCTAACTTGGGCTTGAAGACATGCACGTCCTTCAGCATGTTTGATTAGTCAGACAAAATGTCCTAGCTTGTCAGAGGAATCCCCTCTTTCCCTCATTCTTTCACACTCAGGGGTTGGTACAGCCCTAATGTCTACCCTTTACACCAAAACTTTGAAGATCAATCCTACAATTCCAACACCATTTCCTCTAAGAAGCGAGTAGGCTTATTACTCCTAGGGCCTGTGATGGCCTGCCTTCTCAGAGTTCCCGGAGTAGACACGTAATCCTGGCCCCTCTATGAGCCTCTCTGCACTAGAGGGAGCCCAGGTTTAAAGTTTATGTTCATTTGGGTGTGGTTGCTTTATATTATCACAAAGACCAAATCTCCGCTAAGCGAACTACACCTATCTTCCTTTATATACATGTCCCTCTTCTCCTCATGTCCTTCCTATCCATGCATTTGGTGTCTTCATGGACTTACCTTAATTCACAGGAAAGGGCTTCACTTTTCGATCCCCTTGGTGGCTAGAGCCAGGGTCACAGCCTTCTCACTGCAGATAAGATGCCTACCTTACTTCCCATCTCCTATCCACCCTCGTTTGAAAAGCACAGAAACCTGTGGTTTTGTCTGACACTCATTTTCCCTAGTGTGCCAAAGCTGTAATAACAGGCTCCATTTGTTTGCTGATGAAGTTGTTCAGCATGAATTTACCAAGTACAAAGGCCGCCCTCTCCTCTGAACACCTCTGATGCTGGCTGCCGCTCATTTCACAAATGCATTCTTCCTGATAGAAAGGATGCTGTCTATCAGCATCAGTTGAAAACAACCCCCCTTACCCTGTACACAGCTTCCACTCTTTCTTTAGCAACCATGTTCGTGTGGTCAAGGAAGAATGGGACTCCTTGTCATCTGATTGCCTATGCCCACGGTAGATGCTCAGTAGCTGGCATCTAAGAACGACACTTCTATTGTTGCTTTTGGCAAGAGCGTTGGCTAACTCAAACTTCTTGTCTTTATAATGTAGCACAACCAGCTACTTTTAAAAGTTAATATTATGAAGATGAGCTGACATTTTAGAAAATAGGAGAAGTAATTACCTAGAAACTTGCCTGAAGAGGAAATTTGGGAAGGTTGTTTAATGCCCTAACATGTTTTAAAGTAAATCTCATCACATTGACCACCATCATCACAGTCACTACCACTTTGAGCTTCATGTACATTATGTCCCTTTAACCTCACAACAATCCTGGGGAGCTTTGATTGGAGATAAGTATTACCGTCTCTGTCTTGCAGTTAGAAAACTGAAACTCAGAGATGTTGTATGAACTTGACCAATGGTACACAGTTGTTAAGTAGCAAAATTAGGATCCAATCCAGAGCCCAAGAAAGTCAGATGCTGGATATCACCATCCAGAACAGCCATTTCTCTGAAACTCTGAAGCAGAGTAAAAAGCTTCTTGGCTCACCCCAACAACTATCACACTGAGAAGTCCTAAAACAATCTCACACCATATCATGCGAAAATACACAGGATTAGGTACTAGAAGATCTAAATCTTAGTCCATACTTTCTTTCTTTCTAGTGGAAGCATCCTAGACAATTGCCTTACTATCTCTGAGCATCAGTTTTCTCATCTAAAATAGATTAAGGGCTGTTGTGAGTAATTATGTGTTAACTGTTACGCTCTACAAAAATGTGGTTGGACCGTAAGCATGTCCCAGGAGTCTCATCATTAAATCATGGGAAGAACCTGGCTTTGCTTCTCAAGTCAAGTTGGACAGCCGTTGCTGAGCCTGTCCAAAGGCAATGGTGTTCTTGTTCCCATAACATCAGCATGAGCATGGCAGGCCATGGGGCCGCCTCTCTCATAGGCTGAGCACATTTGGAGCACAGACAGGGCCTCTTCTGAGTAACAACAAGGACAGGACAAATGAACTCAAGGGCAGGCCTCCAAGTGGCTGGCCAGAGCCCATAAGAGGTTGGGACATTGTGGTCAGCCCCAGGCTGTCTCAGGAGGGAAAAGTCCCAGCTCCCAGGTTAGTTGTTGCCACAAAAGTAAACCAGAGTGAGTCACGTGAGGATGGAGAAACCACCAGAGACATCCCTCCATGTAAGGATCACTACGAACAATTGAAGCTGGAGACGGAAGAACTCTAAGAACCTGGGCGGCTAATGTTTCCTTCTTGGTGAGTGAATATGTGAGGCACGGGACAGGGTATGAGCATGTGTGTGTGGATGTGTTCACACCCAGGTGCAATGAAGGAAAATCTTTGTGTATCCTTCTGCTTCCTCTTGTTGGTTTGCCAGCTCCTGCTCAACATCCTCCTTGTGGATTGGAAACTTATACAAGATTACGGTATTATTATTACAGGGAGAGCCTTGTTCTTTTTGAATATTACAAAATTGTCTTTCCAAAAGTTTGGGCCAATTTTCAAATAGAATTATAAGAGGCTCTGTTTTCTTCACCAATGCCAACACTTCATAAGAATATTATTTTCACTTTTATTTTTAGACTAATACTTTAATGTGATGAAAATTACATTCGAGTATTAAATAAGCCCATTGAAATCTCCTTCTCCCCTCTCCTTACCCTGTTCTCTCTGTGGCAACAACCAACTTTAGCCAATGCTGATTTTGCTTTTTCTGGTGGTTGTCACAAAATACTAAATAATATGCTGATACCTCATTTTCTTGATTTATCAACTTTCTATAGTATTTATTTATTATTGATTTTTGACAGAGGGAGAGACAGAGACAGAGAGAAGGGGAGGGCCCAGAGCAGTCTCCAGAGTTGTACGTCATCAGTTTTGGGCATGGTTTCATTCCACACAGGTGCGTGAGGGGCCATGCAGGGTGGAACCCGGCTGGGGGCCTCCTGCATGGGAGGCACACCCCTGCAAGCTGAGGGCTGAACCAGGGGCCTCCCACATGGGAGGCTCACCCTTGTGAGAACTGAACTCGGGGCCACACCCCAGTTCAGCATATGGGTCCACATGGGCTGGGGCTGGGATTCAGTCCTCAGACCCCAGGGCTGCAAGGTGAGCACTTAACCCGCTGAGCCATCCTGGCTTCCCCAATAGAGTATTTATTGATTCCTGCAAATGATAACTTATGCTAACATCCTCATACATTCTCTGTTTCTTCTCATTGTCGTCATTTTAGACAGTGTTCCACTGGATTCCTCACTCTGTAAAGGAGGACATTGACCCTCTACTCTTTCATCGGCTCTTTCTCCTTATTTCCTTCACCCTTTTCTTCTGCCATAACCTCCCCATTTCTTTTTATGTTTATTAGGTTTGCCATAGTTGTATTCTATTCTGAAACTAAAGTTAAGCTTTTCATTCTTTGTCTAAAAATTTATTCTAAAAATTGAAAACCAAAGGCAGTTTTTATAATTCTGTAAATATATAAAAATTATTTACTAAAGAATTAGGTAAGGGAGAAAATAGTGCAGGAGGAGATAGGGAGCATCAAATATATGGTGAGGGAAACAGATGACTCTGGATTGGTGAGCACATAAGGTGATACATAGATGATGTATTGTAAAATTATATGACCAGAACCTACATAATTTTTACCAACCAACGTCACTCCAGTAAATTTAACAAGTAGTAAAAATAAAGGAAGGAAATAATGCACTCAAAAGATAATGTTCAAAAGTCAAAGCCAAATAAATCAAGCTTGTCCAACCCATAGCCCGCAGGCTGCGTGTGGCCCAACACGAACTCATAAACTTTCTTAAAACAATATGGTATTTTTTTGTGACTTTTTTTTTTTAGCTCATCAATTCTCATTAGTGTGAGTATATTTTATGTGTGTGCCAATTCTTCTTCTTCCAGTGTGGCCCAGGGAAGCCAAAAGGTTGAACACCCCTGAAATAAAGCATCTCTTTTTACTCTAATCAGTTTTTTCACTGATATACCTTCATTTAGGTTGCTGCTTATTTGGATTAGGATTTTACCTCTGATTTTTTTTTTCTTCTGGGGTTTCTACTTACTTTTATTTTTATAAAATGAATTGACAGTATAGAAACATATATCTTCATTACCATATCATTAAGATAATCCAGTTTCTTAAACATACCATTTTGAATGGCCTAATTTTGCCTCATTGTCTTCTACATATGTACCACAGTCGCTGCCATGTTTGTATAGTTGTTTGTTTTTAATTACATTCTTAAGTTATTTCTAATATTTCTTGGATCCCATGACTTTCTGTTTCTTGGATTCCTCTTTTATTTTTTGTTAATTTTTTTTATTTAAATTTTTTTTTTTTTTTTGGGTAGATTCCAATTCTCTGTTGAAATTCTCCTTCCTTTTACTCATTTTTTTTTGTTGTTGTTGTTAAATTTATTGGAATGACATTAATTGATATCAATGACATTGTTTCTAGGTATACAATTCTATATTACATACATCTATACATTGTCTATACATCGCATTATGTGCTCCCTACCCAGAATCAGCTCACTTTCCATCACTGCATGTTTGATTTCCCCTCTCTACTCCCCCTCACCCATCTCAGGTAACCGTCAGGTTACCCTCAGGTAACCACTAAACTATCGACTGTGTCCATGAGTCTTTGTTCCTTTCAGTTTTATATTCCACCTATAAGTGAGGTCACATGTTCCTTCATTCTTTCATTCTGACTTATTTTGCTTAATAAGATGGTCTCTAGGTTCGTCCATGTTGTCACAAATTGCTGTATTTCATCTTTTCTTATTGCTGAGGAGTATTCCATTGAGTAAATGTACCACAACTTCTTTATCCAGTCATCTATCAGAGGACACTTTGGTTGATTCCACAACTTGGCCACCGTAAAGAGTGCTGCGATGAACGTTGGGGTACTCCTCTTTTATTTTATTGGAGGGCACACACACATAATCTTTCAGTGGGATGGACTGACTGTGTACCCCCAAATTCATATGCTGAAATCTTGATGTCCAATCTTATGGCGTTAGAAAGTGTTTACCTTTAAGAGGTAAACAGGTCGTGGGGGTGGAGCCCTCATGAATGGGATTAGTGTCCTTGTCAAAGAGGCCCCGGTGAGCTGGCTTGCCTCTTCCACCTCGTGAGGAAGTTGGTGGTCTGCAACCCCGGAGAGGGCCTCTATGAGCACCCAGCGATGCTGGCACCCGGTGGGACTTCCCGGACTCCAGAACTGTGCAAAAGAAATTGCTGTTGTTTGCCAGCCACCAGTCTGTGGTGTTTCATTACAGCAGTCAGAATAGACTAAGACAGTAACTGAACGTCTAAGTCTTTGTTTTTGTCTATAGAAGAAATTCTGACAACTGAAAATCCGTTGTCTTTCCCTTGATAATTTATCCCCCTCATGTTCTCTGTTCTTTCTAGAATTCCTGCCAGAATGATATTGAACTTCCCAAATGAATCCTATGTGTCTTCCAATATTTCCCCTCATATTTTCCATCTCTCTCTTGCTGCTCTACATTCTGGACTATTTCCTCAACTTCATCTTCAAGCTCTTCTATGAAAATGTTTAATATTCAGAACTCTGACCAGCCTGGCTTATCCATTCATGGTGAACAGTACATGTCAACAGGTAGAACATACAGACTCGCACTGCTCACTGGAGGTGAAGGGTAGAAACCAGGCTGATGGGATACCTCCCCACACCGCCGAATGCCCCCTCCTTGGGGCCCGAACAAGGAAAACCTCACTCTGGAGGGCCTGCCCTTACTCGAGGAGCCCTAGACTCCTCCAGGCCGACTGTTGAATTCCCCTGAAGAGCAGACTCACCCCGGAAGGTGACCGCTCCCCGGTGAGCAGCTCTGCATTCATGTCAGAAGCAGTGGGACAGAGGGTGGGCAAGTGCTCAGCTGCTCCACAGACAGCCCTGCACAGTCATCCTGACAGCCAACCTGCCTCCCCTTCCCATGTCCCCTTTGTGTCAGAGCTCAGGGCCCTTCCGGAGCCCCAGGGAGATGCCCCCCGCCCAGGAACCTTGCTCTCTGCCCATCGCAGTACCTCCCCTACCTCAGATACAGCTGCATCCTGGGTGGCTTCTTTGCCAATTCAATCCCATTTGATTTCTACCTCCTAGAAAGTTACCAGAAACTCTGCTAATGTCCCCCACCTGCTGCCTCTGCACCGCGGTGGGTGACTTGACTTCTGCACATCCTTACTGACATTGCAAGCAGCCTCTGAGCAGGCGGGAAGGAAACACATGGCCCCACTGCATTCTCTGAACTACACACCCAAAGTGGTGCCGTCAAACCTTATAAACGTTGGGAGGCAAAACATCAGATCGCACCGTGAAGCCTCGCTTTTCTGTAATTTGCAGTGAGATTGAACACTTCTCCCATCTGGTTGGTCATGTAGCCCGTTTGTACCGTGACTGGTGCTAGACATCATTCAGGTCCAGCAGCTGTTTTCCTTCGGCTCCTGGCACAGACCATTTTAGGTTGCAAAGTCATGTCCTCTTGAGCTCTTAATCCCTGCAAGCACTAAGTAGCTCATCATTCTTTAGGAATTGTGAATCCACAGAAATAGAGTTGTTAGTTTAAAGATTTCATTTATTGTTTTGGGAGAAGGTGAGAGAGAGACAGAGAGCCAGAGAGAATGGGAGAGGGCCCAGGGCAGGCTCCATAGTTGTATATCATTAGTTTCTTTGACACGGTTTCATTCCACACAGATGGATGTGGGGGCTGCACAGGGTGGAAATGAACTGGGGACCTCCTGCAGAGGAGGCGAGAACCGTCGCCACCATCCTGGCAGTTACCAGTCGCACATCGCAGTTGAGTATGTGGGTTTGCAAGGGCCGGGGCCAGGATTTGATCCCTGGACCTAGCGGTTGCAAGGCAAGCGCTCAACCTGTTGAGCTATTCTGGCATCCCAGACCTGTTACTTTAAAGAGGTTAATATTCTCTTTTCTCCAACTTTTTCTCTTGCTCCTCCTTCTTGAGTTTGTTGAGAAATTGAGGGCAACTCAGAAAGGACGCAGCACAGCATGATGTTCTGCCCTTAAGGCGGGTTCCCACTGTGCCGCCCACCTGAATCCTGACTCTCACAGGTTTCTCTGTCTGCAGACTTGTCCCGTGTGGGACTTGTGGTTGGAGCCACAGCTGCTTGCCTGTGAAAGTCCTCTGGTACATGTCTAGCTGGCATTCGACTCCCCAGCAGGACATAATGGTGAGATGAAAGCTGTGAATGACACCGTTCCTGCAGCTGGCGGGCACAGCTGCAGGTGCCAATGCTACGTTGTCAACAGCCCAGGACCTCTGACCTTGGTTTCTATGAACTAAACTCTCTCTACCTCCTGAGGCTCAGAATCAGGCTCATGGCAGCTTCTTTTGGTAACATGAGCGCTCTTTGAACAAAGCTCTTTACTTGGGGAAATGTATCAAACGCTTGCTGAAAACGAAACCTTGGAAAACAAGTCATGATGAGGCTGAAAAAATGTGCAGTCATATACATAGCTCTTAGGAGCCTTAAGTAAGACAAGGAATCTCAGTGTACTCATGCGGCAACCTGGGCAGACCCAGGGAATTCCAATCCCTTGTTGTCCCTCTCAGCCTGCCTGGGGCCATGCGATGTGAGTCTATTTTTGGCAACAAACCTGTGTGGCAAGAGCTTGAGAATGACCCATCTCCCACTTACCTCAGGGGTGCCCGCACTTGTGAATTTAGGCGGGAGAAGGAGGGGCCCGAGGGAGTGGCCGTTAACGGAAGATGAGAGGTGGCTGCTCTGAAAACCTCTGGGGAGGTCGCCATATTATCTGAAATTATATTGTCACAGGAAGAAATGCCGCCTAAGGAGACTCAAAAAAGGAAAATCCCAGCGAAACCATGGCTCCCTGGAAGGGATTCTCTTTCACAACCTAGGTACAACAAGTACATAGCAGGGACTTGTATCCGTCTGCTAGAACTGCCATAACAGAATACACACGCTGGGGCTTAAACAACGGGCAGGTGTTTTCTCACAGTGCTGCGAGCTTGAAGTCCAAGATGAAGGTGCGGGCAGAGTTGGGTTTGGGGAGGACTCTGCCTGGCTTGTGTCCTCACGTGGGCTGTGCTCTGTGTGTGTCTGCAAGGACAGAGCTCCGGAGCCTCTTCCTCTTGTTATGAGGATCTGGGTCCTATCTGATTATAGCCCCACATGTATGACCTCATTTAACCTGAATGACTTCCTTAAAGGGCCTGTTTCCAAATTCGGTAGCAATGGGGGTTAGGGCCTCAACCTTGAATTGGGGGTGGGCACAGATTAGTTCATAACAGCATTTAATAAACACCTTCGGTTCATAAATGAATGTTCCAGCTGACTCCTTCCTGAATCTGTGGGAACCCTATTTTTATTTTCCCCACAGAGGCTGTAAGGAGAAAGAAAGCCTCCTTTTTGCTCACATTCCTTATTCTTGCTCATGGTGGATGTCTTTGTCAATATGATTGCACTGCCAAGGTCATCATGGCTGTAGTTTTGACATCATTCCTGTGAAGTGTAGAGAGTTGTTCATCTAGCACTCAACAAACATACACACATCTGTGACCAGCCCCCTGCCCTGTCTCCACTGCGCCCCCACATTGAGGCCCAGCTCCTTCTCTCTGTCTCTGTCACTATTTCTCTCTACTCCAGGGAGTGGTGAGAGCCTACTATTAGGGGCAAATAGGAGGCCCCACTCCAGTTTCTAGCCTTAACTGTGTGCTCTAATTCAGCTTCCCCAGAACTCTCCTCCAGAGGGTGGGGAGTGGGGCAGGGAAGTAGAGTAGGTGTTACGCACGGCCCACAGAAAAGAACAGGGACAGCACTTCGTTTCCCATTTGTTCTTTTCTCTCTCTCTCTCTCTCCTCTCCCCCCACCCCATGTCTCTCATAAAAGAGGCATCATTGGTAAGAACATGGACACCCACAGGGTCTTCCAAAATGCCACCAAAATGTAGTCTACGCCTTCAATGAAGACTGTGAGTTTATTATTCCAGAAGTCTGCATGTTCCACCTAATAAAGTCATAAAACATAGGAAAGCTCCGGGTCCGAGCTACAGATCTGTCCACTCACTGCCCAGACGCCCAACTGAATGACAGAATGTGCTATGTGAACAGCCCAGAGCTGCACAGCACGGCCCTCTCTGAGCACAGTATTTGTCAAGGTGTGTATTTCCTTTCACTCGTGGTCCCAGGTCATACGTGTTGTGTTCAGATCTGTCCTGGTGTTCTCCTGGCTCCCTAGCACATCACAGCTCAACGTCGTCCTTGTTTTACTGTCCCAGGGGCCTACTGTATCATGTTCCCAACCTCCCTAAATCCTTTGAATCTCAAAAGTATCTCTTTCATGTTCGTAGTTTGCCAAGTATTTTCGTGCCATCACTTAATTCTCACAAACACTGTGCAGTGACAGAGACAGTTGTTCATTTATTCTTTCACCAAGTGCTGATGGAGATCCCAGCACCATACCAGGCACTGGGGAAATGGAGGTGACTGAGGCCTATACTACCCACCCTTAAGAAGCTCAGAGACCCTGAAATAAATAGACCGTGTACAGTCATTCAATTTGCTAGGTGCTGTGAGAAGAGGGTACCTCAAGGTAGCCTGTTCTGGCTCAGGTGGACCAGGGAGGTTTCCTGAGGAAGAAAATGATCTCAGTCCTAACGGGAAAGTCAGGGCTGAGCAGGCCAGGCAGGAGGTCAAAGGAATGCCAGGCAAGGGAGAGGGACAAAAGTTACAAAAGAGAAACTCTGGTCTACATGCAGCACTCTGAACAGTGTAGCATGAGGTAGAGCATGAATTGGGGGGGTGGGGTGGATGGGCAGGAAATTAGTCATGAGACAAACTTGGGGCCAGATCACAGGTGAGTATATTTCAGGACATGTTAAGGAGTTTGGAGTTGAAGGGAAATAAATAGGTAATCACTGGGGATTATGTGAGGCACATGATGAGATTTGAAGTTTAGAAAGCGTAAGTAAGTGTGTGTGTGTGTGTGTGTGTGTGTGTGCGTGTGCATGTGGTGGGGGTGGGGGGAGGTGATGCCGGACGGACTGTAAGGTAAGATAGGAGAATACTGAAGTGGCTCAGGAGAGAGCCAATGCGATTTCATTTCAGAGCAGTGGCAGTGGGGACATGGAGTAAGGTTGGATGATTCAAGAGCTGTTCAAGAGGACTCCAGAGCGATAGTTCCCAACCTTCTTGGCACCAAGAACCAGTTTCATGAAGACAGTTTTCCCCCGGATGGTAGGGGGCAGTATATGGATGCACAGTTCACAATAGGGTTCACATGCCTATGAAAATCTAAGCTCACCGATGATCTGACAGGAGGTGGAGCTCAGGCGGTAAAGTGAGCAGTGGGGAGCGGCTGTAAATACAGATGAAGCTTCGCTCACTCACCTGCTGCTCACCTCCTGCTGTGTGGCCTGGTTCCTAACAGGTCACGGACCAGTATAGGTCTCTGATTCTGGGGTTGGGGCCCCCTGCACTGTAGGACTTGAGACTGTTGGGATGTGGGAGGCATAGGACAGGCTAGAGCTAACAGCCAGCCTTCGTTTTGGGCCCATGGGTAAATGACAGGGTCATGCACCAAAGAGCAGGTAGAAAGAGGAACAGGTTTAGAAAGAAAGGTGAACAGATTGATTGTTTTGCTAAACTTTGGGGGCCTGAACATCCCAAATAGCAATATTTGTGTAAAGTTTGAATTCAGGGCTTAGGAACTCAGAAGAGGGGTCTGGCTCGGCCATTTGGATCTGGGAGACATCGGCTTGTGAGCCGTGGTTGCCGTAACAGGAGTGTGTGAGGTCACCCAGAGGGAAAAGATGCAGAAACCTGATGTCATTTGACGGATGAGGAGACTGAGGCTGGTCCATGATCTCATAGCTGGCACGTGACAGAGCTGGGCCTGGAGCCTGGTTTTCTACTTATAAGCCCTGTGCCCTTGTGGCCGTTCTAAAGCCTCTGCAGGAACTGTTGGAAATGAGCTCAGGCGGTCGCTGGGACCAACAACGTTCCTCTGTGACCCTCCTGCTTTACGTGTAGGAAGCGGCCCCTGAACAGCAACCCCAGGTGGGAGAAGCTTCAGCTGTGCCGCTCTAGGTGGGCAGTGCAAGTACCCGCCTTGGAGAGCCTCTCACGTGGGAGCAGGCAGAACACACACACATATTGGCCATGAAGCTCCTACTTGCATTTGAGCCTTACAGCTGCCCTCTAGGGTGCCGAGCTGCCCTGCTACCTCTCTAGACACTGCCCACGTCAGGTCCTTTGCTTCACTGCTCCTCTCCATCCAAATGTGCCTGTCTCAGGCCCTGTCTTAGACTCTAGACTCTCTGCTATGCTATGTGATAAAGCAGTTCCTGATAAGACAGGTACTAGTAGGCTAATGAGAAATCCACCCCAGGGTACCCACTCTTTTTTTACTGGAATTCCTAGAGATATGTAAATAGTATTGCTAGAAGCAAGAACGTCAAGTGACTTAGCAGATTCTTGAGCAAAAGATACGAGTGTGAGCGGGAGAGGACGAGGAGACAGTTGGGAGCTAGATCACCATGGACGTATTTCGTATCACATTAAGGTGTTTGGATTTGCGTTCACTTGACATGGTGCATGGTGAGGCAGGGTCTGCTGGTCCGCAAGTACCACCTGGCAAAACAATACATGTGCCCTTGACTGTATGTACCCCCCACCCCCCCAAACACACATGAGCATCTCTTACCTCCCAGTCTGACATACAATAAGAATAGAGATAGAGACAGGGTTGTTTTCAAATCAAGGCTGCACGTTCGAAGTCTTCCTTTCTCAGCTGTGAGTGATCACATTAATAGATCCAGGGCCAGGCCAACCTAGAAACCCTCTCGGACAACAGTGTTTGCTAAGGGATGGGTGGAGAAGAAATCCCCTGGGTAAAGGATTTTTCCTCTCTTAGCAAAATATAATTCACTGTTTTCAAGTTATTAAAAAAACAAGAAGAAACAAAACAACAACCCTGAAAGGTCTTTTGAAGGACATACAAACTTGGACAAAGAAACGCTTACAAAACAGCCTGTCCTGCTGTTCCATTCCAGCCTTGCAAGGCTCAATCTAGAGTGACTGACTCCAGGGTCATCGAAAGACGCCACCCACTGGGGTTGGGGTTTAGGGAGGAATAGTGATGTCAGACACAAGATCCATGGAGCTGTGGCTTATCTGAAGACTTTAAGATTCTGCAGCAGGCCCCAGGGCACGCCGCCTGCCGCTGCCTGCCGCCTCCTGCCGCCTCCTGCCGCCGCCTGCCTGTCTGGGTGGCCACCCAGCCCCTCTGCTGTAACCCCCGGGAGCAGCACTGGCTCACACGTGGTGGCGTGAGCCCAGCCTGCCTCCCAGCTGCAGACAGGAAATGCCAGAATCCTGGGACTCCAGGGCAGTGGAGTTCATACAATCACATGCTCTCCAGCTGAAACAAAATGGTGAGGTTATCCAGTCGCACTCCCACCGGTTGGCGTCTGAATTTCCTCAACATTCCCATCAGGTGGTTGTTAAGCCAGAGCTGGCACAGCCCACGTGACAGGACACTCTTACCCTTCCAGGAAAGCCATTTTATCTTTGGACAGTTCTGACGGGAGGGGCAGTTTTGCTAACACTGAGTCTAAATGCCTCCCTCACTTTAGCTACCTGGTGTGAGATGATCCTTTACCGTACACACGAGGTATGTTCCAAGGGGCAGGTGTGGACTGCCTGAGTACCTGGTTCTCCCGTGACGCTGAGTAGACCGGCCACACTGCACATCTGAAAATGGAATGGGACCCCTTTAAACTGTATGTCACAGATCAGGGAACGGTCTGCTTTGTTCACCTCTGAATCCTTAGCACCTGCTTAGTGACGGACACAGGAGCTACTTGGTAAATATTCCTCAATAAATGAACAAGTGGGGGATGCTGGGATAGCTCAGCAGGTTCAGTGCTTGCCTTGCAATCATGAGGTGTGGTTCAATTTCTGGCCCTGGCCCGTGGGAACCCATATACTGAACTGTGGCACGACTGGCAACTACCGGGATGGCTCAGTGGCGAAGGTTCTCACCTCCCATGCGGGAGGCCCCGGTTTGGTTCCCCCCACTGTGTGGCCCCACATCCACCCGTGTGCAATGAAACCATGTCACAACTAATGATGTACAACTATGGAGGCTGCTCTGGGTTGTCCCCCCCTTCTCTCTCTTTCTCTCTCTCTGTCACTTTCTCTCAAACAATAAAATAAAATCTTAAAAAAAAAAAGAATAAATGAATAAATGAAAAAGCCTAAACCTTTGGCCTTTACATCATCAGATAACATAAATGACACTAATTTGGAAGCTCCTTTTGGGTTTCTGAATTTTAAATGTGATTTTAAAGGACATCCATGACTCCCTTCAGTACAGTCATTCTGACTACACCCTGAACCCAGTATTCTCAGCCAGGACTAGGTACCAAATTTTGTGTTGTGTTTTTGCAGTGGGTCTCTACTTGAAGAGATATGTTATCTGCTTTAACAAGTGACAAACTCCTCTGGAAAGGAGGAGTTTTGGTTATGGTTTTCTGTATAGCCCCCCGACTTTTTGGGTTATGCACAGCAAATGTTGAGTGGTCAAAATGTTTTGTACTTGGTTTGTGTTAGGCACCCACAAATATTTGTTGACTGAATGAATGATGGCAGAAGGAGAGGATAAATACATATATTTGATTGCATGAATTTTATTGTTTTATGAAAGTTCAAAAGTCAGATTATCCAAACTTTACCCTTAACAAACATAAACATTCATAAACACACACACACACACACATTCCTTTCCACATCTTAATTTTGACTAATTCCTGGAGTGCTTTGACCCTATCCAAGCTTACTTTTTAAAAATCAAAGTTTTACTATTTTACTTAAAACTGGCCTAAAGCTTTTTTCGCCCTTATCATGGACCCTGTTGATAAAATATTAGTAATAACTACCAGTAATAAGAATAATAAAATCCATACCACAAACCTTAAAACAAGTAGTAAAATAACAAAATAATTATAGATAACAAGCCAAGAGAGGAGATAAGATGGTAATAAAAAAAAATACTGAATTCTTTAAAAGGCATAAAGATAGGGAAAAATAGAACAAAGAACAGAAGGAACAAATAAAAAACGAACAAGATGTTAGATTTAAACTTAACCTTGTGAATAATCACATTAGTTGTGAATGCTCTAAATACCCCAATTAAAAAACATAGATTGCCAGATTATATATAAATAACAAAGCAAGACCCAATCCATACTGCCTATAGGAAACCCAGTGCCTATAAATATACCCACTGTATATAAAAAGACACAAATAAGTAAAAATTAAAAGACTGTAAACACTAGTAAAAACAAAAAAGCTGAAGTGGTTATATTAATATAAAAAATAAATTTCAGAGCAGTAAATGTTATCAAGGACAAGGAGAGTCATTTAATAATGATGAAAGCACAGAATTAGGAAGAGGACATAGGAATTATAAATGCTTATGGCTTTAACAATCAAGCTTCAAAATACGTGAAGCAAACATGGAGAAAATTGTAAGAAGAAACTAATAGATCCACAATTATAGTCAGCTATTTCAACATCTTTCTCTCGATAATTGGTTAAAGTAGAAAGACAATCAGTTAAGATATGGAAGACTTGGATGACATTATCAACCACTTGGTCTCATGGACATATGGGAACATTCCACCCCCAAACAGCAGAATACACATTCTTTCAAATGAACATGGAACATTTTCAAATAGAGACTGTATTCTGCACTATGAAATAAGTCTCAATAAATTTAAAGGATTCAGGTCACCATACCAATATGTTTGCTCTCTGACCAAAATGGCATTAAGTTATATGTCAATAATAAAAAAATCTGGAAAATCCCCTAATATTTGGAAACTAAATTATGCACTTACAAATAACCTTTAGTTCAAATAATAAACCAAATGGGGGAAATTAGAGAGCATTTTCAATGGAATGAAAATAAAAATACAGTGTATCAAAACTTGTGGGATAAACTCAAACAGTACATAGAGGGGAAATTTGTAACACTAAATGCTGATAATTAAAAAGGAAAAAGGTCTGAAATCACTGACTTCAGTTTTGACTTTAATAAACTAGAGAAAGGAGGAAATTAAAAAGCTGCATAAGCAGAAGAAGGAAAATAATAAAAATCATATCAAAATTCATAAAAAAGGGGGGATGGGGAAAAAGGTACTTGATGTAACTTTGGAAATGAGTGGAGTCCGTAAGACTTAAGACAAAGGGAATGGCATATAAGCATTGTGCTCTAGTTGGAAAAGTTGTTTTCCAGGGGGGTACTGCCTAACAATTCTGATATCAGTATGTCAACTGGAATAAAACAATTACTTTTAATTGGATGGTGGACAGTAGGAGTCAAGGTGTTCACTGTTGGGGTGGGAGATTGCAGAAAAGGAAAGGGAGAGGCTAGAATGGTCCATGGAGTAAGGATTAGAATTGGAGACATTGGTATGAATTCATGTTTTGCTCACTATCGATACAGATAGTTACATAAGAGACTATTTATAGATATGTATATCCACAAAGGTTAGTGTACACACACATACACTGCCCCGCTGTGTCAGCTGAAAGGGCCTAGAATCGCTGACACCTCAGGAGCAACAAGCACACGTGGCACTCAGCTCTTGGTTTCCAATATCATTTCCCAATAAATGAAACCAGGGAAAATTGTTGATTCTAAACTTTAGAGGGAAATAGTAAGAGGATCCTAAAGTATTTCATAGTGACAGAAAGTAAGGGAGTGTTTAAAAAAAAAACAAACCCACAATGATGAGGTTGTGTTAAAAGGACAGAAGAGCCAATGTAAAACCTAAAACTATAAAACTTCTAGAAGAAAAGATAGGAGAGACTTTTGGTTAAGCAGAGGTTTCTTAGCTATGACACCAAAAGTGTGATCCGTGAAAGAAAAAAATAAACCAATTGAAGTTCATCAAAATTTAGAACCCATCAGAAGACAAAATTACGAGCTCTTCAAGAGACACTGGTTAGAAAATGAAAAGATAAACCATGGATTGGGAGAAACTATTCGCCAATCTTATAACTAATAAAGATCTGTATCTAGACTACATACAAATGTTCAGAACTCAATTATGGAATAACAAACCATTTTTAAAAAGCAGCAAAAGATTTTAACAGGAACTTCACTAAAGACAATACACAGATGACAAGCATATGAAAAGATGTTCAACATCATTAGTTATTAGAGAAATGCAAATTTAAACCACAATGAGATATCACTAAACACCTACTAACATGCTTAAAATTAAAAGGACTGATCATGCCAAGTGTTGGCAAGGATATAGAGGGATTGGAATTCTCATACACTACTGGTAGAACACAAAATGGTGCAACCATTTTGGAAAACAGTTTGTGTCTTATAAAGTTAAACATAAATCTATCATATTCTCCAGCTATTCCCCTGCTAGGTAGTTACCCAAGATAAATGAAAGCATGTCTTCATGAAAGATTTGTACACAAACATACATAGCAGCTTTATTTATAATAACCAAGATCTGGGAATAATCTAAATGTCCATTGGCAAGTAACTGAATAAACATATTGTGGTGTGATATATCTATATAGTGAAATACTACTCAGCAATAAAAAGGAATAAACTGTTGATAAAAGAAACAACATGGATGGATCTCAAAATCCTTATAAAAAAGAAGTAAAAGTTAGACAAAAATAAAAAGAGATAGAAGAAGCTAGACAAAAAAGAGCTAGAATTTGTATAAAACTCTTGAAAACGCGACTAATCTATAGTCACTGAAAGCAAACAGGTGGTTGGTTGCCTGGTTACACAGGATGGAGAGGGAAAAGGCAGGAGGGAGGGTATATGACAAGGGACATGAGAGAAATTTGGGGGGTGGCAGATATGTTCATTATCTTAAATTTGGTGATAGTTTCACAGGCATATGCATATGTTAAAACATCAAATTGTACACTTAAATCTGCATATCTTATTGTATGTCAATTTTACCTCTAGAAAGCTTTAAAAACATACACAGACTCCCAAGGCCCCAAACCAGAATCTTCAGGGGTGAGATGCAGGAATTTAGCATGTAACCTGCCACTGAGATTGGATATAACAGAAGATAAGCAAAAAGAATCGAAGAGAATGGATTGGGATGAAACACAGTGAGTTGTGATGGTATGGGCCTTGAAGTTCTTGCTAAAAAGTTTTAAAATGACTTGAAATAGAAAAACACATTTGATACCTGAAAAGGGAAGTGACATAATCAAAACAAATTTGGCACAACTTGACCTTGAAGAAAGTTCAGAGGTGGTGGCTCCTGTATGTTCACAGAACAGTAATAACTGGTTGACTCTTCCTAAGTTTCAAGAATGTCAAAAGCAGGTCACTGTTTTCTTTGCTGACCCCAAGAATAGATATTTAATTGCATCATATGATTCTACAATTCTGGATGGTGACTTTTCTAAATGAGTTTGTGCTAGAAGTTCTTTATGTTAATTAACATATTCCTGGTCTCTACAATTCAAACACACTGCTACATATTCAGACATGATTAAAGTTTGTATCCTGTCATGATTTTTAAAGGGACCTTGGAAGGTGACTGTCCAGTTTACGATACTCTTCCTTGATAACTGTCCCCCTCCTCTGCCCACAGTAGTACACACCTTTTAGCTGCTATGGCCTGGAGCTAGGGACAGAGTCCCCAGGAAGTTAAATTGGGACTGAGAGATGCGATCTGGCTGTCTCTGGCCTCATGACCTGCATACAGATCATTTACCTGCTGTGACATGGCTGGAGCGCTAAAGGTCAGCCTGTGGAGAGAGAAGGCCGACATTTCAGGAAGAGGCAGAAGCCCAGAATGAGTGGGGCTCTTGGGATTCAGTGAGTCTCAATAACTTCCCATCTGGGTGACCCAAGATGCCCCCAGAGCTTCCAATATATTCTTTTTTGCTGTCAAGTTGAAGTGGCATTCTATTAGAAGCCACCTCAAGAGAACTAATTTCGATAGTTACACAAACCACGAACTCACTTAGATTTGTCATTTTCAGTATACACTTATTTTAAGAAATTTGGTACAGCTGTTTCCAATGGTGAATCCACATCCATCGCTGTTTGCTTTTTCTTAAAGTAACAGTGATGCTGACTTTTCTGGTCAAAGAGGAAACCACTGACCAAGCAGGGACTGAGCTGATTTCCCGTAAGAGGGATGGAAGAAGGCATCTCTGTCCATTTCCAGATTTAAGCTCAGAACCAAAACCTATCCTAAGAGTTTATCTCCCAGTGCTTCACTTGAGCCTGTGTTTGAGGAGCTCAGGAGACAGTTGTTATTGATCTTTCATCGACATACAAGCTATCATTAATACGCTACTGTCCCACCTTTGTTCTAGGCTGGCCAACCCCATTCCCCTCACCTACACCACCTATTATTTTTGCAGCCTACCCAGATTGTCTGTACCTTGCTCTATCCCCACCTTGGAGTTGGATGTAGATAAATCTCTTTCTTCCTCTCAAAGGTTTCTTTAATCTCCTCCACCCTCCATTCTATTCTCTTTGCACTTCCAAAGTCCAGGCCCTCATTAATTCTTACCTGCATTTTGTAACTGATACCTCTGCTCTCTCCTGACTTCCTACATTCTACCTGTCACTGCCGATAAGCTACCTTCCTTGACCAGTTCATTTTTCTAAGGCCTAGCCATGATCACACCTCTCCCTTGTTCAAAAGGGGCAGAAGAGTAAAGTACAAACTTGCATTCATTCCACATCCTCTATTAGCTGTAGTCTATTTGATGTCCCACAAAACCGCCTTTGCACTTCCTGACATGTCATGACCCCACGCATACTGTCCAGCTTCCACAAACCCCCTTCCCTTTCTCAGCCTATTATAATCCTATTTTTTTCTATGTTTCTTCCCAAGCCGAGCCATATGTGCCTTCCTTTGCAATTCTCCCAGTGAATTACTCTGTGCTTCCCAGCCACGTGGTTTATCTTTCTGTTAATAGTTTATAACAATTTTTAAGGTCTGGCTGCCGTCTTTGGGTATGGACCTTTTCTCCCCACTACAAATCAAGTTCTTGGTAGGCAAAGCCCCGTTCTATTCCTCCCAGTAAGAGCCAGTAGGTAAACCCTTTACTCCAGGTCTTAACTTAATGCATGCGTGCAGTATGTGATTTGTGAATATTAGTTGAATGGAGTTTGAAAAAAAAATCCGTCCCTTCAGGCAAGCTGCGGGACCACAACAGTTTCCTCCGGTCATGTGATGACTGTTTCAGAAGATCCATGAGGTCAAATGACTCAGCAAAAATGTGCAGGCCAGCAGACAGGAAATCAGAGCTTCAGAAGTTGGCTCTGTTAACACAGATCTGAAACACATGTGCCTGCAGTGTCCGTGCTGGTGCTGGGAGGTTTTCTGCAGGACACACAGGGGCTATAGCCTGATACGGTGCCGGGAGGGGCTGATGAACCACAGGCTCCCCGAGGCCCTCTTCCTCTGGCATCCGGTGTGTCCATGAAGGCAGAGGGTTGAGCGTGCATAGAGTTGTGCATCTTTTATCCAAGAAATCCGTCCTTCTGGGTGTCCCAGATAATCGAAACTTGCCCCTGTGTGCACCCAAAGTTTTCAAAGTAAAATCGGTTTTGTGATAAAGAGTTTCCCGGAATGCCGGGATAGTTCAACAGGTTGAGCACTTGCCTTGCAACCGCGAGGTCTGGCGATCAAATCCCGGCCCATGTAAATTCACGTGCTGGACTGTAGTGCAACTGGTGACTGCTGAGACGGTGGCAAAGGTTCTCACCTCCCAGGCTGGAGGCGCCCAGTTCAGTGCGTGGCCCCACATCCACCTGCGTGGAAGGAAACCATGTCACAACTAATGATGGTAAGGTGACCAGATTTTAACATTGGTAAAGCGGGACACCATTGACCGGGGGGGAGGGGGTTCTTAATTAAAAATTCGGTCTATCTCCCGCCGTTCCCTAGCTTGTCGTGCATTCTTTCCAAAAATCGGGACTTTTTAAAAATGCCGCGGGACGTGGGACAAATTGTTAAAAATCGGGACTGTCCCGCCAAAAGCGGGACGTCTGGTCATCCTAAACTATGGAGACTGCTCTGGGCCTTCCTGCTTCTCTCTGTCTCTCTCACCTTCTCTCAAACAATTAAAAAAAGAAAAGAAAAAAAGGAGTTTCCAAAAAGAAGCACACCATCGCACAGCTTCCTACCTTCTTGCGTTGTCATGAACGTCTTGGATCACTTCTTGGTAGCTCTGGGTGGACATCAGGTAGATCGGTTGCTGTTTTTTCCACAGGGTTGCCCACCTCACCAAATAATAATATCTTCAGATAATCATCACTGTGACAACAATAATAGCTAACATCTATGAGCACAGCCTATGTGCCCAGCACACTGACAGGCCCTCTCCATACGTTGTTTCATTTTGGCTTCAAAATATCCCAACAAGGTGAGTGTTCTTTTCCCCCAGTTTTTAGGTGTGAAAACTGAGGAGCAGGGAGGTGAAGTCACGTGGCAGCAAATAATGAAGGGAGGCCCTAACCCAGGCGGTTGGCTCCAGACTGGCAAACCCATTACACTCCTGCCTCGGTTGGCACACACTGGCCGGAAATAAGGTGAATGACTTTGTCCTGGGACTTCCCTTGCTTTAGTACTGAAAACCTTCAGTTTAGGGAAAACTAGGGTGTTTGGTCACCTTAGGAGGAGAGTAAGAAAGCACTCGCCAGAACTTTTGGCTTTGGTAGACCAGATGTTCCTCCCCCAGTGGCCCATCCCTAGCCATTGAGGGTGGGGAAGGAATGTTTTAGCCAAGCAAGTGAAGCCAGCAGAGCCAGATCGCGACACAGGGCAGTTAATAATGCTGCTTCTCCTCGGCGTTCCACACTAGTGGGGTGAGAATAAACACCGTATCTTTCTTTCTCTTAGTTCAAAACAAGAGGATGGCTACATACACTTCTTATGGGCAGTTTTCTAAGCCAGACAGTTTTGTGAGGCATGTTAGAAAGCTTATCATTAAGATAAAAGATAAAGAAGCCCTCCCTCCCTAGGGAACATTTAGGAGCCACACCTGTTGCATATAGGAGCCACGCCTCATTCAGTTTCATAGTCAGGGTAGAAATGTGACTTCAGTTTCAGGGTGTGGACACAGGTGGGGGCTAGGGGGTGCTGAGGCCCCTCCTGCAGTTGCACATGCCCGGCTGCTGGCATGGAGGCCTCACAAAAAGAAATGCTTCAGTGAGAAGACCCCCAACAGAGAAGTCTGCAGCAGAGACCTACGGGTACTTCCTTCCGTGGGAGCACTCCTGAGCGAAAACCTGAGTTAACTGACATGGCAGTTCTGATTCATTCCAGGGGAGAGGGTAGTGCTTTTCCAAACCCAGTATCCTAGGCAGGGTCCGTACGACCCCGCAGCCCCTTCCTTACTCCACCTGGCCTTCTGGCCTGAGAGAAGTGCCCGGGCTTTGTGGCCGCCTATTCCTTGAAGGCCTTTTGCAAAATCTGTGGCTGGGAAAGCTGAGGACCAAGGCAGCCTGGCCCTCAGGATGCGCCCAGGCTGCTGTCTCGAGAGGGTGCTGCCTCCGCAGGATGTTGTAAGTGCCCCTTTGAGAGTTCAAGATGAACTTGTAGGCAAAACAAAGTGGCGTGGCTCTCTGCCTTGCTTCTTGCATCTGCACAAGCCAGGACGTTATTTGGCAGGAAGAATCACTATTTGGGGGAAAGAGAAGAGACAGAGGAGTACTGATCAGCCTCATGGTAGGGTGAGCACAGCCATTTCTCCCAGAGGCCCCGGGTTCTCTTGGGTTTGCTAGGTAGCAGCCTCTAAGAGGGGCGGATGAGAGCCACTCTCGGGGGTGCCCTTGAGCTACCCCAGAGGGACCCTCCAGCTCCATGCAGGCAGTGGGCATTTGATGGGGCAGCTGGGTTACCATTCAGTGAACTAGAAACCAGTCAGAGGTGCCAGAAAAGATGACGCTTCGCTTTTCCTTAACTCTACAAAATAAATGTTCCATGGAAGACGAGCAAAGCATTTTTAAAGGACAGTGAGGTTCCAGTTTCTGATTGTTAGATTTTTCATTTCCTTGTTACATCTCAATTAATTTAGCTATTTAAAAATTGCTTATTAAAATCAAAAGAGCAAGTTATTTTCTCCCTTAAAATGAAACCTGGTCTGTTTTTTCATGGGAAACTCATAACATCAGGGAGGGAAGAGTTCACCTCACCTCGACGTTCCAATGATGCTCAGTCTCCGTAAATACTATTACTTTGTTTTCTTCTCTAGCTTTCACTTTCCTGGCTCATTCATGGGCTTCTGAATCTCCCAGGGGATTTCTGAAAATCCCCCCTGGCACCGTATGGGACGCCTGGGCAGTCACAACACCTTTGTCTTGTGGTGGGACTCTAGATGGACGAGGCTATGAAACACAGTCTCTCACTGCAGGAGCCGATCTTCCCCCAAGAGCGTTAAATGGCTACCCCAACTTCTATTCTAGTCCATGCCCTAATGCCCAAATAGAAACATCCGCTCAGAACATCCAACTTCCAGAAATATAGGAAGCAGATGCTGACGAGAGCGGATAGACCCAGAAATGTTCAGCCATTTTCAAAGTAATAAAATTTGATTTCAAACTAATGAGATCAAAATGAAGTATCATTTCAGCTTATTTGTGGAAGCGTAGTACTGACTGCAGAGGTTGTTACTTCCAGAGAAGCCTGGCAGGACCACCATATTTCCCTCCTTTCTCCATCTCTCCTTCTCTTCCCCTACATTCTTTTTATTTTCTTTCAACTAATGTAGAGGACCTACTATGAGCTCAGAATAAGTCCCTGCCCTCAAGAAGTTCACCATCTAATAAAGGACATAGCAATAATAATTACTATTGTGTAAATAAAAACAAGCGCCCAAATGCTAACTACTAATATCAATGCAGCTGTCACTATGTGCCAGGTGTCACACTCAGGGCTTTTCCTGCGTGAGCTCGTTGAATTTCATTCTTGCTGCATCCCTGCGTGGAAGGCACTGCTATCTCAGTTTGAGTTTCAGAGTAGTCAAATGACTCGCCACCTCAAATCTCACAGCTCTTACCTGACAGCTTTTGGAACAAATGAAAAGTCACAGTGCAGCATGACGGCTGCTACCACAGTGGTATGTGCGCGAAGCAGAGAGGCTGACAAGGGGAATTTGGAAAGATCTTTGAGGAGGTAGCATTAAAGAATGAGGGGGACTGTATCTAATGGAGATGAATCTGAGGGCAAGGCTAGATTAACTCCCAACTTAGAAAATCAGAAAGAAGAAATGAACAATGTCATTGTCATCTAAGAATATCACAATAACGGAAGTTACTTGGGTCTTCATTAGGCTATATAGTAACACAGATGTTGCACCAATTTTTTTGCAAAGAAAAAAAAAACAACAGTTTCAACTCTTGCTTCATTTTCTTCTGTGCTTTAAGTAATCCTGCCTGTATTTGTTACAAGCGTTGCTTGTAGCTTCCGGCCTCTCTTCCCCACAATTTCCAGTCCACACGTTTGTTAATCACATGGTTATTTTCTAGAGCTCAGTGCTTCACTATGCTTTTTTTCTTAAGAAATGTTCTAGAACAGGTCAGGGAAAACCCCTTCACTATCTAGGAACATTGGCAGCTACATGAAGGCCTTCAGCCTTTCATTTAAGTTCTGGCTTTGGCTTTGACCAAGTCATACAATTTCAAATCTTAAAGGATGGAAACACGATGCATTTGCTGCTCTGCACTCATGCCCTCCTTTTAGATAACAGGAGCTCAGTTGTTCTTGGAGAACCACTTCTCCCCAACCCTAACCCAAGCGCTTGAAAGTGCTTACCTGCCCCTGTCCTAGCCAATCGAAGTCACAGTCATACTGCACGACCTATGCTGGGCCAATGAGCATCAGCCTTGGAACTTTCACTGACTTCTCTTGGAAAAGAGGAAAACTCCTCCCACTTTGGCAACAAAGGTGGTGGGATATGAAGGACAGGTGCCCATTTCTACCACCACTTGAAGGGAACCTACCTGAGAATGAAGCTCAGGTGGGTTAATGCCCTTCAAGGATTTCTCCCCAACCAAACACGAGGCCACTGATGTCACTGAAATGAGGCCCTGCCAGAGGAGCCCCTGAGGGGGACATAGTGACTATCGATACACAAGAAGACGGTGCTGTCTCTCACCCCTACGTTGATTCCCTATATCCTGACTGGCATCCATAACCGCTCCAACTACTTAAACATCTCTCTTACTTAGTGTCAGATCTCTGCTTCCTTGACCCCTGCCAAGACCTGCCAGTCCCTTCTTCACATCCCAGGAAGTACATCTGAGCCGTCCATCTGGACTCTTTTGGAGCCCGTATCGATTCTTCATCAGCAGTGTGACACTGTCTACCGGCCAGCGAGCTTTAGACTCGGTGTGCCACGATGTTCAGTATGTGGGATGGCCCAGCAACATCAAGAGCTGATTAAACAGCATCACACCCAACCATATGACCCTCTGAGATGACGCCCTGATTTGCTCTGGTTCATCTGCAGCTCACAGAAAGCTACGATGGCTGCTGGCCGGCCATGATGTCTCTGGGACACATTCTGTTCAGCAAGACCATCTGAGATATCAACATACCTTGAAAGGGCACTTTCCTGGTCCATTGAAGATGCTCTGGTCTTCCTGGGCCACCTAAGGGAATGTCATAGCTGCATAATAATCTATAAATGCCAGCCTCCATTCCTGATACTATACCACTCTTCCTACTAGGAACAAACCACAAGACCATTTATGTTTCCTAGCAATGTTTTGTATGTGCACAAATTGCAGAACAGCCATGGTTGAATCAGTTTTATGTAGGTCTCAACTTGTCTTGGTTTGTGTTTCCCAAGGTCCCTTATAAACCAATTCTTGAGACTCAGACATATTTCCCTGTGTCATGGAAAACAGTATGAAGACTAAGGTCAATCCATAGGTGCCTATGGAAACCATAGCACCAAGAACATGATTTCAGTAACTGCCAATCACTGTGTATGATTCTGCTTCTAAAGGAAAATGCATTTTAAGCTCCAGTGCAGGGGTCTGGGAACACATTTCCAGCCTCCACATTTATGTTGGCAGCATGAATTACCACTTTTGATCAAGTACTCATTTATTTCTACAAACACTTATTGAATATCTATTTTGTATCAGTCACCGTTCTAGGTGCTAGAGATACTGCAATGAACAAAATTCACTCCACAGATGTTCTCAAATGGGGACACAGGTCAGCAGTATCATACTGGCCACCATAATGGAGGAAGGGCCACCCAACTGTTTCTCCCAGAATGGTTAGTATGCCTCTAAGGTAAGTTTCAATTTATACCCTTCAGTGCAGAAATGATGGGTCTCAAAATGTCAGTTTTCTACCCTAAATAATGTTTAGGTCTAGTTTTCACGTTGCATCCCTTTTTCCACATTTGGCTATTGATCCTCACATGGACTAGAAGCAAGGTAAGACATAGTCCCCTTTCTTCCATGTAGCAGCTAAGATGAGTCTCGGTGCAGCTTCACTAGCTTGAGGGCATCAGGTTACTTGGGATTAAGAAAGGACTCGAGGGGCAGGAAGTGACACCCCTGTTCCTCACATTGGTGGAACCACCAGACCAGTGGATTTCCAGCCAATTGTGATGGTAAGAAAGAAGCAACCTTCTTCTGCTTCCCACTGCTCTGGGGTAACTTTCAGTTCACCCAGACTCTGTTTACCTCGCTAACATTTGCTGACTTCCTCATGTAACTGAGCATCCTACTACAAGACTAACTGCTAAAATGAGTTTCCGTATTTACCCAGCTCTTTATTCCTTCTCATTTATTGACTTGGAGTGCCCAAAGTATTTCTAAATCTAAAACAATATATTTGAAGGATGCTGGGATAGCTCAGTGATTGAGCATTTGCCTTGCAATTGCGAGGTCTGGGGTTCAATTCCTGGCCCTGGCCTGAACAAACCCCACATGCTGAACAGCAGCACTACTGGTAATCACCCGGA
Organism: Craseonycteris thonglongyai; assembly: GCA_004027555.1. Lineage (NCBI taxonomy): Eukaryota > Metazoa > Chordata > Mammalia > Chiroptera > Craseonycteridae > Craseonycteris > Craseonycteris thonglongyai. The sequence continues at coordinate 28,344 of PVKE010015322.1, forward strand.
TGGCTCAGCAGCAAAAGTTCTTGCCTCCCATGCGGGAGGCCCCCGATTTCATTCTTGTCCTGTGAGGTTCCATATCCACCTGTATGGCATGAAACCATGTCACAGCTAATGACGTACAGCTATGGAGACTGCTCTGGGCCCTCCCCCTTCTCTCTCTCTCTCTTTTTCTTTTACCTTCTCTCAAACAATAAAATAAAAATATAATCTTTATAAATAATAAACAAATGTATTTGATAATTTCAAATGCTCATTACTCCTTATATAAAGTGATCCTCTAGGTTTATTCCTACCAACCAGTTTCATATTTCTGGACACTGGTTTAAAAAGCAAAACAAAACCCCTTTCCTCACAGAGAGAACAAACTCCAAGAACAATAAGTCTCCATGCCATTTTATAGCCTCTACTTTTCCCTCTTCATAGTTTTATTTATATGGACTAATCTCTTTTTGGTGGTGGCACACAATGTTCACAATAATAGCCAGTGACTAACCAGTGGCATCATTACATCATGAGCTTCCTTAGGGCAGAGAATGTCTTTGGTTCTCTTGAAGAGTCAGTGATGTTAAATGAAAATAACAATAAAATAAAAGCTAGCATTTATGCAGATATTGCTCAAAAACTGGGCCTGGCTTTTACTACCAGGGTGTCACATTACTGGACACTGGAAAAAGCAAAGGAATCTTTTAAAGACACAAACAAAATGTTTCTGGCATATGTCTGTTGAAGATTATGGGAGCTTGTTTAATTTGGCAAAAATAAATTTGACCTAGACGTGTGCAGAAGATAAAAAATTCTTTCTCCATCACTTTTATTCCTGTAGAGAATAGCTTCTCAGAGGTCACTAGAATGAGTTCAGAGACTCGATGTTGGTCCTTCCAGGAGTAAGGACACCTGTGTTCCAAATCCCAGCACCAGAAACTCAAGGCCACCTGCTGGCCCATCACAGTAGAGGCCAGCCCACCTCTATGGCCCAGTACCAAACATCGACAGGGCAGGTGGAGAAGGGTGGGCCCCTTCTCCTGTTTCACTCTCCTGTGGAGGTAGAAGGTAGTGGTGGGAACATAAGAATGAGACATAAACAAGTGTTAGGGAAGCTGGAAGGGCTCAGCAGGTTGAGTGCTCACCTTGCAGCCCGGGGGTTCAAGGATTGAGTCCTGTTCCCAGCCCTGGCCCATGCAAACCCGTATACTGAATGGGGTGTGCTCCCACCCAAGGCATGCCTCTCATGTGGGAGGCCCCCGGTTTGTGGGGGCATGCCTCCCATGCAGGAGGCCCCCCTGCCTGGTTCCAGCCCTGCATGGTCCCACTCCCACCTATGGAATGAAACTATGTCAAGAAGTAAGGATATGCAATTATGAAGACTGCTCTGGGCCCTCCCCCTTCTCTCTGTCTCTCTCTGTCTCTGTAAAAACAAACAAATAGAAAAATAAACAAACAAGGAAAAACAATAAAAATAAATCTTTAACAAGTGTTGTCTCATCCTCTAGCAATCCAAAAGGAGAGAACAGAAAGAAGCTCAATGCATCCGGCAGGAGACAGCAGTTCAATGGCCTTCAGCCCTGGGAGCCCTCAAACTGTAGCTTCAGACATTTTTGGATTGGAAGGTTTACAGTCAGCCACTTGGTTCCAGGCTCTGCCCCTTTCGACCTGTGTGACTTCGGGCAAGCATCTCTCTCCATTTACAAAATTGAGCATGACATAACTTCTCTCCTTAGGGCAGCAGATGGAGTGAGCTAACATTTATACAGCACAGCTGGGCACTATCTCTGACACACAGAAAGCAGGCCACAGTGGTAGGTAATATCCATAGGGCCTTCCTTTGATTTTACTTACGGGAAACTGTACAACCTAGACTTTGTTCCCCATCTTGGAGAAGATGCTTTTCTGTTTAAGCCCCAAGGATCCGGAGACTAATCTGTTGATGGGTGATGCCCTGTACTCAGCGTGATGCTCTGTAGAATTCCAGCCTCTCTGTGAAGTGCTAGGCTAGACCCTGAAAACAAGCCTGGTTTGATCTTCCTGTTCTAGAATGAATGGTATCGCTGGTCCTGTCCTTGACAACTCAATGCAAAAAGCATGGAGCTCCCTCACACGTTTCTAGTGAATTTCCTTTAAGCTGACGTTGCAACCGCAAATAAAAAGTTAGGCAACACTTTTCTTAAGTACTAGCTACGTAAAGAACACTGTGCTATGGTTACGAAAGCCTCTAGGGATGAGAAAAGAATGCAATAAAATGCCCACGGCTGGACATCAGGATGAAGGCACAATGGGGTGATTGACTCAGGGTGGAGTTGGGTGTCAGAAAGGCCTGAGTCTTGGGCCCATCCCCTCCACTTAGTAACCATGTGATCTCAGGCACAACCAGCAGCCTCGCTGGGCCTATATGATCAAATGTACAGGAGGTGGGCTCAATCATCCCAGGGTTTGGAACCATTCAGTCTGTGTCTCCAGTTAAGGAGGAGACAGGAGACATGAAAAGATGTGAGAAATAACAGATCAGCTTCTCACTGAGAGGACTAGACGAGAGCACAGCGATTGTAGATCCTATCGGATCTTGTAGGAACTTTTCCCAGTGAGGTTTGTTGAAATGTGTGAGACCCTTGAATGTGCCACTTCGCTCAGTTCATCGGAGGCCACCCATAATGAGGACAGTAGTTCACTGGGACAGAAACCCGGGCTTCTGTGAGTAAGGACTGAACACTCTGGAATGTGGATACTCTCAGGAGTCTTAATAACAAAAATGGCCACTAATCAGTTTATTGTGACAAAGGTGTTTTTAAAAAAAACCCGAGTTTCTGGCCTGAGTTAGAAAGGAGGATCTCTGCGGATGCTGGGATGGCTCAACGGGTTGAGCACTTGCCTTGCAACCGTGAGGTCAGGGGATCGAATCCCACCGCTGGCCTATGCAGATTCACATGCTGAACTGGGGTGTGCCTTCCATGAGGGAGGCCCCAGTTTGGTTCCTGTCCCGCACAGCCCCACATCCACCTATGTGGAATGAAACTATATCGAAACTGATGATGTGCGACTATGGGCCCTCCCCCTTCTCTGTCTCTCTCAAACAATAAAGTAAATCTTAAAAAAAAAGAAAAAGAAAAAGGGAGGCTTTTCCTCCCAGTGAGGAACAAAATGATCTCATGGACGTCTAGGCTTTTTTGGTTTTTCACCTGTGAATAAAGCCCCGACCTGGCATCACTGTATAGGAGGAGTCGGTGTCAACATAAGCCGGTCACCTCCAGGGACAACCAGGCAGCTCAGTGCTGTGGAACAGGCTGAACTGAGGCTGTGCCTGTCCCAGCTCTGCTGCCCAGTGGTCTACCCGAAAAACAAACTCGCCCAGACTGCCTGCAGCCTTTTCCTTCCACAGGCCAGCTGGGGGGCAAGTGTGAAGCCCTCCGGACTTTTCTGCAGAAGTCTCCATCATCAAGTGTAGGGGCGGCCAGCCAAGCTGCTCATTCCAACTTCTGTCAATTCTGAGATTCTGGAAACTCCGAGGTTCAGCCCACCCACCTCTCTCCCAGGCCTTGGACACCCCATTCCAGTTCCCATCTCTATTGGCAGAGCTTTGGCATTTCCAAAGAAAAAAGAAAAGAAAAGGGAAAGATGCTGAAATTAATTATAAATATAAAGATAGAAAAACAGTGCTCTCTTGGGATCCCTTCAAGAAGCAGCTAGACGTGAGAGGCCTTTTCACCCCCACTGGTGTCAGCTGGCCAGCAGTGTGGTTTCTCAACAACATTCTGTGTCACTGCTCTGGTGAGAAAGCCCATTGTCCCCTGGAACAAACACCTCCAAGTTCTGCTGCCATGATGAGGAATAAACAGGGACCTTTCCGTCATGGGCACTCCCTAAGAAAACACGCAGCGGTGGATTTGAGACTCGCCGAGAGTTCTCACGCCCTTGTGTTTTTCATCATCCTGCCGTCTCCACCTAGAACACCTTCTTTCACCTGCTAATTTGTGCTTGTCCTTCAAGCCTCACTGGCTACCAGAAGGCCTCTCTCATGTGGCACACATACACTGTGTCCTTGTGACCACTGTGGGCCAGTGTCCACACACAGAGCAGCTTCCAAGCATGGCCCAAGTGCCAGGCTCAGTAAGTGGCCATGAAAGAGCTCATCAAAAGATTTTGGACAGGGGATGCTGGGCTGGCTCAACAGGTTGAGCACTTGCCTTGCAACTGTGAGGTCCAAGGATCAAATCCCAGCCCTGGCTTGTGCAAACCCATGTGCTAAATTGCAGCACAACTGGTAACTGCTGGGATGGCGACGAAGGTTCTCTCCTCCCATTTGGAAGACTCCCAGTTCAGTTCCTGCCCCACACGACCCTACATCCACCTGTGTAGATAAAACCATGTCAAAAAACGAATGATGCACAACTATGGAGACTGCTCTGGGCCCTCTCCATTTCTCTTTGTCTCTCTCTTTCTCACCTTCTCTCAAAACAATAAAATAAAATCTTTACAAAAAAAAAATGATTTTGGACAAATGATTAATTACCAGATGATACCCTTCCAGGGGCTTCTACGGCAGGAGCGCCTTGAGATAGTTCATCTCCCTTTCCTTCGTGGGATGAGAATGTCCACACTTTTGGTTTTGGTCTGAATTCATCATTTTATTGGGTAACGTCTTTCCTCTAATGAATGTGTGGGTGGGGAAAGAGAATGCATGGGGTGTGGCTCCGAAGTACACAGCAGCCTGGAACCTCTATGGGAACAGCAAAGTTTTCCAAGCAATGTCATTCCCCAACTTAGAGAGAGACAACCAATTCTTCAGAAAACCTATACAGTGTTCCCTCGCCACTTCGCGCTTCATGTTTTGTGGCTTCAGTGCTTCGCGGGTTTTCCCAAAATAGTCATCAAAAAATAAAAATAAAAAAATACAACCATGTCAGCAGCCACATGGCGGAAAGGAGCGTTGTTTCATGTGGATGCGCGAGAGAGAAGGATCCCTGCATGTCACACAAAGAGATGAGTTGACTCAGAGTCCCTCCCACGGGCTCTCATAAAGGTGCGCGATGGGTTTCCGGGGCGACATCGACCCATGAGAGACCGATGAAGACCTCCTTGAGATGACAAAGTCTGCAAGTGAGGAAGAAAACGAAGAGGAAGACGAAGAAGAAACTGAAAAGCGTGGCCTTACCCTGGAGAATCTGCAACAATTGTGCAACATGGCAAGAGCGATGCAACAATTTGCACAAGACATGGACGACAATATGGTCGAGCTGTCGAGTTCAGCCATCGCGTTGACGGGGTTATGTCCTTGTACAGGGGAATTTTGAAGGAAAAGAAAAAACAAAG